>WSTJ01001846.1:0-10552 GCA_019623705.1 Ceratobasidium sp. 428 | reverse complement strand
AACGCTTTGCGGGTCTTGTACGTTTCGTAGGCCCTAGGGGTCTTGTTTCATGTGCTAGTTCTGGTTTGCTCAACGCTTCCATAGGTTCGACGCTTTGTCCCACTTCAAGCTGGACCCTCCTACCCCCGTATCTGCTCTTCGCTTGGCAGCAAGATACAGCTATCAAGAGCTTCGGGAGCTTGCTATCCAATGGCTAGAGCTCAAAGCGTTACTCCTCGTGTATATTTCCCTTGTTGCGAATCACGTCTTGGCTGATGTTTTTTGTCGTGTGTTTTATCGTCATTGCGATCCGCTGGAGTGAGCGGTATGTAGTTTTTTCTCCCCGCTGACATCCTCTGTATTGGCCGGCTCGCTTTAAGTATTTGGCTATTTGATATCGGCCAAGTGGGTACCGCTCAAAGCGTAGGAGCCCGTTGGCTGCTTCTCTCTGACAAGGCGCAATGTACTGGGTGGTGATGCTGGAACGTCTGTGAGTTGTTTTTTAGTGATGATTTCATTGATTGATCCCAAACATATCCACCAGGAGATACATGCTTGTTGCTATGATCTTTCACGCTGAGTGCGAATATACACAACGTTTCTCGATAGCCACTGATTGTTTGTGTAGCTTTATATTAGTGCTCGTGACTTCTGTTAGCATCGGCCAGTTTTTCGTTGAACTTCAAGAAGCAAAAGGATTCCCGAACTCGAGGTGAGACAGTACTCGCTATCGGATTATGTCCGGATATCGACACAGGACTTTCTGGTCGTACCCAGCCAGCAGTGAATCATACTACGCTCTTCGCAGCTCCTCAGAGATGGAGAACGATTCATATGCCGATCCTCCCTCTTCTCTTTTCCCCTTTACACCAGCTCGTGGCTCGCAACCTGAAACTTCTAAGTTTGATATCCGACTTCCAAATCGAACACGCAGCCCTATAGATTCCGAGCTACTCTCACCGACTTACCGCCCGCCGCCGGCTCGAGCGGTCACGTTTGAGATCCCCGAGAACACGGATGTGGGGAGTGGGAACGGGAGAAATCGGGCGAGAGAGATTATGGGGTTGGGGAAGTAGGACGGTAGGGTTACTTACCTCTTCGCGCTGATACTTGTGATTCCTCTTTGTACCATAACCATGTGAGACACCATTCGCAGTATATTCGGATTTTATATTATACAAATTCGCCTTGGTAAACTTCTGACAAGCGTGACTCAATTCCTCTGATGTGAATATTTGTTTACGGGACAGCTCCTCAGTGACACCACCTTCGTTGATGTAGATCCCATTCGTGCACCGCGACCATGGCAACTTCTTCTAGTTTGAGGTCAAGAATGCTTAATGCCATTCGATACATCTTGTGCTCTGGTTTGTAAGTTCCAACGAGGTCAGATGTCAACAAGAGGTCAAAGCTAAGCTCCGCCGACTTGCACTACCACGGTCCTGTCTCGAAGAATGTTCGATGTAGCTTTGACTGGGAATCACGCACCATTGGTACAAGCGTGGCAGCGGAATCATCAGATAGGCCAACTCTATTTTGACCCCACATTCTGACCTATATGTAACTACATGGTAAAACGTCCGACGTGCACTCTGTCGCAGTAGATTTACCACTGGTAAACCATCTTCACCCTCGTGACGTCGTCAGGCACAAACATTAATTACCCCGAAGAGTTTCACGTGCTGGCCCCACCTGCCAGCTCCATAGCTCCACCGACGGTAGCCGGCGGCAGAAGGTTCTGCGTGCCGCGGCTGACAATCGGGCGCGGCGTACTCTATTTGTAAATGCCGGCATTTTCAGAATAGGGAGTTTCCGTTTCGCCGATTATCGGTGTCGCACCTGGCTTCGAAAATTGGTTGTGGTGCGGGCAAAAATCGGCCGCCGGGTAGCCGAAAACTGTTAAGCGCCAGAGCGCTGAGACTACATCCCTCGCTGTATCAAGAGTTTAGTCGCCGATTTGACAATATTTCCCACCGTTTCCGATGTATGCGCCCTAATTGGTGGCCCATATAGTTCACATAGTGGCCGTATAGTCATTTCATGGACAGAAAGAGGTACCTACCACGGCTGGTAGTTAAGCGCCGAGAATCGGCTACAACAGAATTTCGGATACACACAACCGATTTCTTGAGACTCTAGCTGATAATCAGCAAAATAGAAACTCCCTAATGTTATGCACTGTGACGATTTTTCTCTTGGTTCACTCCACGATCTTGACAAGCCGACACAGGGATCAGAGAAGTACACAAATCAAACACAAATGGTGTCGCTAGCGGGAAGCGCGCGCTGTATCTCAACGACTGGAGCGACATGGGATACATAAAATATACATGCAGAGTCGTGTTATCGGTGTGAGTGATTCTGTTTACACATACTAATATACCACTCTCTCCCGTCGCTGAGATACAGCGTGTTTCCTATTAACCACACTCTCCGTGTTTGATTCGTGTACTGGCTTAATCTCTCTATCAGCCTGTCAAGGTTGTGGAGTGAGTCATGAGGGAAACCGTAGTAGTGCACGACATTCTGAAAGTGCCTGTGTTGTAAATGTCCGTCGACTTGGATATTGGATTGCCCATGATCGCTCGCAGCGCGCAAACAACTTATCGTCGTCAGGTTCGACGCTAACATCCTGGGAAGGCCCGGGTGTGCATTGCGTAACCAGGAACCCAGGCTGGTAGCGGAATCAACATGAAACAGCCGGTACAAGGCAGAAGCCTGAGACGTGATTCATCTTACCAATCCTGATGCTGGGTCTTCACGGAGGTTCTTGGCGTAAAGAGATTGACCCATAAGGTGTTCTTGGGGTACACGACAAGTCAAGTGAAATGAGCTTCGAAATAGAGCTGTTGGCTTTTGCTTACTTATAACTTGCCCCAACATCTATCAAGGCGATACAAGGTCTATTATAAAGCAACGCACAAACAACAGCTCCAGCATTCAGAGACGCTGGACAATATGGCAAGATAACGATCTGCTCCCAATATCACTTTCATGTGAGCTGCATATATTATAAATGTATGCGTCGTTTGTTGTCACCACACGGGTTCCCCGCTAGCAAGCTATCACACCTGCCCGCGTCCACCCGACGCTCGAATTCTAGAAGATCGAATAATCCGTTGAGTTGTAATCAACAGCACAAGCGGCTACAACATCGTCTCCTCGTCTATTGTGGAGTATCACGGACTGTGGGTTGAGCACGAATTACGCCGCTGTGCTGATCAAAAGCACCTAATCACGTCCCGCTTTTCATACTACAAGCGTGAAGGCACACGCGGCCTCAGCTATGCGAAGCATGAGGCCGGCGATCTAAAACAACCTTTCTGGGAGCGGCAGTATAATTTCATGAATAAAAGGCCGCCTGTGGCTCTCGTGGTTGCATCGGGCGACACCCGTTGACTCTCCGCGCTTTTAAGTCAGTTGATATCTTTTACTCAGCCGCACAATCTCAAATCCTTGTCGCCTACCCACTACTGTATCTTATTCTCTGTCCATCCAACTGATACGCTGGTATACTCCCGATCTGTAGGTGTGCATCGTTCGTGTAGGGCACGATGTCTAGCTAACAGCTCCAATGTCAGAGACCAGAATTCTTGCCATGTCCAATGACCTGACTGTGTTTGCTGCGGCTACGGCTCTCCTTTTTAGATCTGCTCCCGAGTCCTTTCTAATGCGTCGGTTGGATAATATCCTCCAAGATAATACGCACTATGCCGGTCGAGCCATCGAATTTCGCACCGATGTCGTCTCTGACTTCCGGGGACAGACAGTCCCAGCTACGGCCGATCGTCTACTTCGATGGGACAGGCGTCATCCAGATATCGTCTTTCAGGAGGGATTTCGGCCGCTCGTCGCTCCAGGGGACGAGGCTAGCCTAGTCGGAGCTAGCGCCGACCTTGGAGAGTACGTCGATCATAACGTCCCTTCTATCTTTGTCGGCACTACCCGCTACCGCCCTCACGCTGACACGGGTCGTCCCACTCGCTGGGTTCCTCGCAATATCGCCAACATGTTCGAGTACGAAGTGTTCGCCCCTGGGGGGATTGACGTCAACTTGAGCTTGGGTAGACGGAACCAGTACTGGAACCAGCACGAGATTGCCTTCCCCGGTGGCATCCGTCGCGAGTTCATCCGCACGGCGCGCCAATATGATGGGTCTGGTCGTATCGTGAGACTCTGGCACAACGAATTCTTTGATGTCACTGCGAGTGGAACTCTTGATGGTGAGGTTTGGACGCTTCCGGACCCTGTATGCCGCAGCTCCATCGACAGGCACTACTGGATGGGTCCATCTGAAGATCGCCCGCAACGACGTGTACTTATGCGTGCCCCGACCGACGAGCCGCTACACGGGACTGGGGAAGCTAAAGAAGACGATCTTATGCGTGATGGTTGTTCGACGCCCCATCCCTCTCGAGCCGCTTTCCTTAACCCGTATAACCCACAAGAGGCCTATTTCTTCGCCGACACTCGCTACGCTCTCGTTTCGGCACATCCTATGACGGCCGAGGACAAAATTATCAATGGGTCTAAGCTAATCGCGACCGAGTGGCCATCGCTGAAAGCGGCCGGCTTCGGGAGAATCGACGCTGTGCTACCTACTGGAGATGGCTACGAGGCATATTTCTTTTCCCAAGACAAGTACGCGCTAATCAACACTAGCCCTGGAACGACCAAAGACTATATCATCAACGGCCCGAAGAAGATAGCCACAGAATGGCCGGCGTTGGAAAAGGCCGGATGCAAGACTGTCGACGCCGTCTTACCGGTTCCCGGAGTCCAGAAGCAGGCTTACTTCTTTTGCGGTTCGCGTTATAGTATCATCAAATACACGCCTGGAACTACCGACGACGTTATTATTCAAATGCCAAGGTACACTGCTATTGACTGGCCCTCGCTCTCCGGGATCGGATTTCATGTCATCCATTCGGTTCTGCCCAGTTCGACGAATCCAAACCAGGCCTACTTCTTCTATGGGGACCGGTATGTGCTGGTGACGGTTCGCCATGACACAAAAAGCAAGCGTATTCGTGGCCCGAGACCAGTTTATAAGGAGTGGGCTTCGCTGAGGCAGGCCAAGTTCTATGGAAAAAGTCTCCCGACTAAGGAGTGCGCGGCGAAATAGTGAGTAGCTAGTTTCGAGTTAGATTTGCTAGCTAATATTTCCTTTAGATGGTCGCGTTTGTCTGACCACGGGCTGCTCGATGGGATGACTTCGGCTTAACGCCCGGCTGTTTCTTTTTTGTACTAAGATTGATCAATATAAAGAATCCCCTCTCTCAATGTCTCCACTCGTACGAGCGATTCTAAGAAGCTCTTGGCGATATTTGATCGCGTACACCTCGTAAATTACGCTGAGTATTTTGGTACTTAACCCAAAGGAGGGGCCTGACGGCGAAGTTCCCTCCCCATCCGAAGATGCAGAAACTCGAAGGGCTGCTTCGTGAGCACTTCGATGCTAAAAATGCGAAGGAGACCCGAGCAATTGTGTTCACCAACTTTCGAGAGTGCGTGGATGAGATCTTTACGTATCTGAAAAGCCTGGGCAACCCCAATATTTGCGCTGCCAAGCTCATTGGGCAGACTAAGGGGAAAACTAGCGAGAAGAGAACGAGTATGCGAGACTCGTTAAGCTTTTCCGAGTATTATCTCAATCTACTCTGAAACATCGAGTTAGATAGTCCCCGGTTTCATACCCCGCGTATACAATAATGTGTTGGTTGCAACCTCGGTTATCGAGAATGATTTGGCTATTACTGAGGACATTGACCTGATTGTCTGCTATGATGCCCTCGGAGCTCCAGCCCACACGGTTAGTATATTAGAGAGTTTGCGATCGGTGGACTAAACCTTAATTTTGCCTGCGAACCAGTGACTAAATCCTAATTTTTTTTTTCCGCCCGGTTGTGTTATATGGCGAATCCAACCATCCCAGTAGCTTCGTAAGATACTAGTTCCAGCTTCATGAGATACTCCCACCACATTGTTACGCTCAGCGGCGATGTTCAAGTCCCGCCCAGAAGATCCCCCGATAATATGCACCTCTAAAATGTGTGTTTTCCGTAACAAATCACTATAGCTAGAAGGTGAGAGCATTCAAATCCCCATCGGCCCCATATCAACTCACAGGAAGAGGCTGTGGTGAAAATTTTGTGTGCAGTCATTTTAGGATTTAGTCGCGAGATCGCATGCCAAATTTAGCGCTCAGCGCTCGTTTAGTCCCGCTTCGCAAACTCTTGTTAGCCATCATGCTAGGTAAAGCTAACCAGAACATAGCTCCGACGAGCCGGACAAAAACGCGACGGCAAAACCGTTGTGCTACTAGCTGAGGGCTAAGAGGAGAAAAACTGGAATAAAGCTATAAAACCCAGCCGAACAATCATTGACGGGTCAACTATCAAACTCTTTAACGACGCTGCCAGGATAATTCCGGAGGGGATTCAGCCCCAATGCGTCGATAAACTACTGAAGCTCGAACCCTATAAATACACAGTACCGGGTAGCCCGATAGGTAAATGGGCACATCCCGAGCCCGAGAGCTCTGCGAGCACTAAGCGAAGAAATACCAAAACTGTCGGGCGTAAAGTTACCGAGTCCCCACGGAGACAGTCAACGCGCAGATCTGTGCGGGACAAGTTTTAGAATACGGAATGATGGTGTTTGCCCCGTGGAGGAGCGTCTACGTGTTACGAGTTTGGACGCATATATGTCTGCGCAACATATCGATTATATCTCTTTCATTTCGTTTAAGGTGTCTTGGCGCATGGATGCTATTGACGTAAGCCGCACGTACGAACTCCTCAACACAATGTTCTTATCATAGGTTTCAAGTGTTTCAGTTCGTGCTATCGGTGTCAGCAAACAAACGTAACCAAGCGCGCGGTTAACCGACTTATCCGCTATCCGCTCTGACTCGTTTCAATCAATACATTCCCAGCTCGTGGCCGCTCGGTTTACGGGCCCGGTATGACCGACTTGCTTGGCACAGCACGACAGTTATTGCGCGGATTTGAGCAAGAATGGGAGAGGTTAATATGAAATCACGCAAACGTAAAGGATTTAGCTAGCATATGACTATTTCAGCTCCGCTTATCGTGATCTCACTCGTCATTTACCTTGGATATATGCTGAAAACCGGAAAGCGCGCTTGCCAAGCCGATCAAATATTTGAGTCATTGATCCTGGCCAGGTCCTGGCCCTGGATATTGAGATTACGTAACCGTCGCGCCTCGCGGTCTATAAAGTCACAGACCTCGACCACCAACAACAATCAGCCACCTACCCCTCCATCCTCTCTCAAACCCGCCTCACTATGCCTCTCGACCATATCGGACTCAGCCGCATCGAGGACGTCGAAAAATCGCGTGAATTCTACGAAAAGGCGTTAGCTCCGCTGGGATATAAAGTCCAGGTTAGTCCCAGCCTCCTTCTCACTCACCTCCCCCTGGAGTTCTAACAATTTGATAATGGGATAGATGTCCTTTGGAAAAGTATACGGCTTCGGACCATCTCCCTACTCGATCCCTTTTTGGATCGCAGACGTCAACGTCCGGCCGACCGAGGTTCCGCTCGCCCCCACGGTTGGCGGTCAACACGTCGCGTTTAAAGGGACGCGTGCGCAGGTACATGCGTTTCACGAGGCTGCACTGCAAGGTCTGCCTTTATCACTTTTGTAGAGACAGTAGTGTTTATTGATCTGATCGCGTGACGTATTGGATGATCGTTCATGTAGCCGGCGGGAAGTGTAATGGTCCTCCAGGATTCCGAACGAACTATCATCCGTTCTACTACGCCGCGTTCGTAATAGACCCAAGCGGGAACAACATCGAGTAAGTCTTATTCCCTCCTCTATCCTATCTTCCTCCTTCTAACTACCCGTCTACTTATCACAGAGTGGTGAACCACGGATCAGGCTGGCAATGGCTCTGGTACATCATCGGGACCAAACTCGGGTTCGTCACGCCAACCGAGAGTTATTCGGACAAAGACAAAAAGGATGATTGAGATCCCATTTCTCCGAGTTGCGGTTTATCCGAGGAGAAGAGAGAGGATGTCGTATCACCCGATCAACCAATGTTCGGCCGATTTTTTGATATCATGGGTTATCTCGGTCTGTTGGACCGAGTTCTGGAAGTGTTCTGGAAGTGTATCGTCTATTCCGTTTTTCTTTACTATCACGAATCGCAATGAGCATTATGTCTGACAACGAACGCAAGTGATGAGATCATAAACACCCGACATATTCATTATTACCACAAAAATTCACCAACCCAACTAAACCAACTACGCTACAAAAAACATCAAATCAAAAAGCGAAAATCAGTCCACCAACACCATCTAGTATACGTCTATAAAGTGGGTAGCCAGACAAAAAAAAGCAATACGAGGATTAAGCGACGATTCCACCCACACCTCCACCCAACCCCTCAAAAACCTCCCAGCCTTCACCAAGGCCCTCACGTACAATAAACTCTCGCCCACCTAACCACTTCTCAACTCTTTCCCTATCCTTCTTCTCCACTCCTTCCCCCTTGCCTTCCCCATCATCCAAAACCGCAACATCTCCCTTCCCAACAAGCGCCAACACCGCCCAGCCGACCATAATAATCCCAGGCGGTCGTCCACCACCACACCGGACCAACGCGCGCTCGATCCCGTCGAGCGTGCTCGCGATCAAGCGTTGATCGGGAGACGAAGCGCGTTCGATGATTGCGATGGGTGTGTAGGATGGGTATGTTGCGGACGGTGGGGAGAGGGTTAGAGGGGATGAGATTGGTGTTGGTGGGGATGAGAGGAGTGATTGGGTTGGTGTGGGTGTTGATGAGGATGTTGTTGTTGTTGTTAGGGTTGGTGGTTTAGATGCGGAGAGTGTGGATGCTGGAGGGGCTGCAATCATAGCCGGTGCTGCAGGTTCTGCCAACGCACCACCCTCTCCTCCTCCAATATCACTCCTCCCCCAAACCAAAGCTCTCACAACCTCGCCCAACCGTGCAACACCCATCAAAACAACTACACTCCGTCCCCTCTCGTACCCAACCACCGTGCCGCCTTTACCCCCCTTTCCTACAGCCGTACACACCACCACCGAATCAGCTACACCACGTTGGGTGACAGGGATGCCTGCTAGGAGCGGGGCGGCGAGGGAAGACGAGATTCCGGGTACGACGATGGGTTCGAATCCTGCGCTGCGGAATGCTAGGACTTCTTCTCCGCCACGGCCGTAGAGGAACGGGTCGCCCTGTTTGAGCTGGGGGTTGGGGAGGGGGCGGACGAGGTAGAAAGGTAGTGGGAAGAAGGCGGGACGTGTTAGTGTGTTAGGAAAGAGAACAGATTATGGACGTACGCGAACGACACATTTCCCAGCTCTCGCACTCTCAATCGCAAGATTGATAAATTCGTCTTGCGCGTGTTCGGCGTTCCCGGGGTACTTTCTCGCTACTTTCACCTATCGTCCCAATTAAATATCCATAAACGATAGAAAAAGAGGAGAATGAACGTACCTCAATACTCTTGGGTATGATAGCCATAACCTCCGCCGGCACAAGCTTGTCAGCCAAAACGACTGAAGCGAGTTGAGTGACTGCGTGATGAGCAGCGCGCGTTAAGAGACCTGGGTGTCCTGGACCTGAACCAACGAGAATGATCTGACCAGAGGGTTTAGGTGGAGGGACAATTGCCAGGTTATGATGCGAGGGAACCGAATCAGACGCAGGTTCGGCAGGCGGGCGGGACCTCGATCGACTTGAACATTTGCCAGTGCTCGGCTTGGGAGGAGGCGCGCGCGATGCTAAGACGGTTCTCATCGCAGCGTCGTCCATAGCAGCGAGCTGTTCCAACGGCGTATACTCGCTAAGCTGAGTGACCCATCGCATTCGTCTGGCAGTCCGTTCGGCAGGAGTCTCGTCAATGTCGACAGCAAGTTGCTGAACAGGTCGGTTGAGCGGGACTGGATCGTCCTCTTCAATTGTCGAACCAACGCCCGACGACGGCCGAATATCAACACCACTGTCTCGCATCGCAATCGCACTCTCGAGCGCAGCAGGGTCTTCATCCTCCGACTTTGCAAGCTGGCGTAATCGTCCGACGTTATCGACCGCATCGCCCACGTTCCTAGGTAACCGCGCGACAAGCTCGCGTTTAAGCCTCGAAGCGAGTCGACAGCCGTGTCCGTTGGCCGTGACAGCCAGTTGCAAGCTCGACCCTCGCACATCGACCGTGCGCAGACTCGGATCCGTGCAAGAATCACTCCGCGCGAATCGGTGCGTCGCCGGAAACGTAAAGTCGCACAGGCTAGGCATGTCCGCGACCGTCACGGGCACCCGTCGCTCGCGACACGCCCGGGCCATCGCAGCCGCCGACGTCGCCGATCTTCTTTCCACCCCACCAGCACATCCAAGCGTATCCGTAATACATACAAATTGGATCCCAGGGTTCGCGTCCAGCAACTCGCGGAACTGGGCTTGCAGGACTTCGGCCGGCTGCAACGGATCGTCGACAATCGACTCGTCGGCGTCTAGCCACTCGGCGTCGCCATGGTACACTCTCCACTGGACCTCTTCGCTCGCTTTGCGGA
>WSTJ01001845.1:0-10553 GCA_019623705.1 Ceratobasidium sp. 428 | reverse complement strand
ATCGAGCATTGTCCACTAACAATTGCGCTACATTTTTATACGCGTCGGGGACCATGGTGTATGTGTTCATGTGGCTCGGCGCCTTCTTCCTCGAGCCATGCTGCCAAGACAGTCACGTGTGGCTCAGATAGGCAATTCGCCGCACGTGCGTGGGGGATGCGTCGGTTGCAGCGTCGACCCGAGCTTATCATATATATTCGATAACTTCGTCGAGCGTCCTAATCTTTTTACCCCGTGGTTCTGTATAAAGGAAGACCGTACGCACTGATTGTGCTTGTGCATAGCGCGTCTCCTAAGCTCATATTTTCACAGATGAACGGAATGAACATTGCACCGCGTGGTCTGACTGACAGCTTCGCATGGCCCAGGCCCCGACTCGCCTATACCTGCCATGTTGGTTGACCCTCACCTATAAACCTTTACCTGACGTCGATCACTGTCCTTCTTCTCGAATCTTTCGCACGTGCGTAGTAGCTGTCTCGCCTACTCAAAAATTTGCACTCGTTTACCGGGCAGCCGTTTAATTCTTCGACTCGTCACGCGACCGTTTCTGCGTCCAATTTCTCTCGATCTCTTGAACAGTCAGCGGACTATACATCTCCGAACACCCTGGATCCTGTTGACTGGTCTGACTTTGGCACGGAACGGGGCAAGCATCGCTTGCTCGACGCTCTTGCCCCACAATCACTATAAGTTTGCGCTCACTCCTCAAATTAATTGCGCAAATACCATGATGATCAAAAGTATAGGATGGCTGGTCCTTAAATCTAGCATCTCGCTATCCTCTCTGGTAGTAAATCAGGATATCCGCCCTGCTTGTATGAGATGCGCCGCTGCAGTCCTCCACATCTAACGTGTGTCTTACCTATCTATCATGAGCTAGATCTTACCCTGAGGCGTATATCTACCATTGTCAAACGCCAGATACATTAGACACAAGCAATGTTCATGATTCCTTGCTAGGGGTAATTGAGGCTCTTCCCTTAGTGACTACGCACCGAAATACTTATAGACCTCATAGTCGGGCTTTTTTCTACTACTGGCGCCCTAGTTTGTTCCCTTATTCATGCGCTTAGAGTCGGTTTCGTATGCTTTGGCGGTGCCCGCGGGTGGATGCATGCGCGCAGCGCGTCCGCCTGGAAATCACCTTAGGTACGATATTTCGAAGGAGTGCCTTCACGAAATCGAGTGAGCTACAGATTAATTTCAGCTTATTTATATTGGTAGCTGCATGTAGTTCTACCTTATAAAATTTTAGGCATAGATCATTGACGAGGAAGGACACGAATGTCTTGTAGGATACGTCAATTTAGCTATTCAAGTATCTTTTAACACTTTGTGTTGAGTCGTAAGCGAGGTACATATGTATGATCAAGAAACAAAGCAGACTCGACGAGGGTGCCTATTCCTGGAGCTTGTCTGGTCTCTTTTGCTCGTTTGGTTCTGTTTATTGTGATTGTTTGGTGTCCAACATGACAAATTACCCGTTTAGGAAATTGTTTGCTCTGGTCAAGACCCGTACCACACGACCTTTCTTGTTAAGTCCTAAGCGCCGAAGGGGTAAAAGACGCTGGGCTTACTAGCGATACAGGCGCCACCAATTGGAGAACGCATGTTGTCTCACTTGCCAGGCTTAAACCACCAAGGGGCCTTCCTTTCTCGAATGGTAACACAGCCGTGGACGAAGGAACTTTGAACAGTAAGTACTTCCAGTGAAGTGTATTGCCTTTACTAAATGCGAAAGAACAAATACCTCTGCCAGGAGTAAGATGTGACCGTGTGGCAAAGTTTTTGGGCATGGTGTAATTAGATTCTATGTCTACCAAACTTGTACACGAAAATATCCAGCATATATGTATGTTGTCCGCTTATAGAGACAATATATTGCAATTTTATGTTGAATATCTCGCGACAGCTTCAGTACCGCGTGTGCACCCTACTTCAATATACAGGTGCAGTTTTCAGTACCTAGAGAACCTATTGTGCGAACAAGATCATTTCACACTAACAACAATGTCGCTTTTATAATCATACCATGGGCTAGTATCATCGTGTATAGGCGCCAAGAAGGATTGCTGTGGTTTGTCCTAGAGATCTGGGCTCTTAAGATAGTGCCCATACTAACCTATGCCGAAGAATCGACACGGATCAGCACTTACCGGGATGCTATTGTTGACGTTCATGCCGAGGGCGTAAGCTGCGCCCAGTAATCAACGAACCTACATGGCATCCTTACAGTGCGTGGAAACTGCATAGCTCTCTTACGATTCATGCTCAAAGCTCACATCCTATGAACAAGTTATGGCATGTGCCAACGTAACCTTAACCCAATCGAACTAAGTCGTGTATGCATCCAGACAGTAGTTCCAACCTAGGGCATTCTGTTCTCGCGTAATAGGGGGTCTCCTAAGCCAAGTTGAACATACAATGTGCGGCTTACTGGCGTTACCGACAAGGTGGCGCGCTACATACTCGGTGCGTACCTTAAACGTGGGTTACAGTGCTCCAGCGCAGATCGTTCGAGCAATGTTTCAATTCGCTTTCAAGTTATTTGAGAAAGGCACATAGGAGCGTGGACAAGAGTCCGGTGATACGAGCACCGTGCCAAGCCCCGCAGTATACGGAATACATGCTGCTACCAGAGTGATACAACGTAAGGTTAGCGCAAACCCACGACCTCTATGCATACCCTATTGGGATTCACAGACGCTATTGATATTCACGAACTTCGCCTATAGGCAAAATAGCATTTTTAGGTTGTGGGTGTGCTTGCCTGCCTTTGTTTGGTTTCGCAAAATAAAGATTTCATTGAGCGCTTCCCACCTTCCCATCTTCACGTGTACCCCACACTTCTACATACCTCGGAGCCCCGCCTCTATAATACGTCACGAATTCTGGTTCTGATTGGGCGGTAGCTTGGTATGTCCGGGTTTGCTCGCCGACTCGGCCAGGATGGTAAATGCTGGTTGGTGTCCGTTGTTCCGATTGTTACCGGAGCACGAGCACGGTGCCCAACAAAGCAAATACCCCGAGCTGAAAATGGACCTAACCGGTGGCGACAGACCCTAAAGGGCAACAGACGGAGCCCGTTTCGGATATGGCACGGCAGGACTCAGGAGATTTGGTCACAATGGCAGGGGAAACAGCTACGGACCTTCGTCGGTACCGGAATACCATCTTTCACGCCGCCACCCTTATGCTCTAGATTCATGGGCTAGACAGTTGACAGCGCCCTGGCGGGATGGGCTATAAAACCAGACCGACAGAGGCCTAGCATACCCATTCTCGTTTGCCCTCTCGAGTACTGACGTGTTCTACAACACACCACACTCTTTCCCAGTCGCTCTCTCCCGCCTCTCTTAACCACATTCTTTTTAAATTTATACTTCAACATGAAGTTCTTTGCTGCCACCCTCCTTGCTCTTTCTACCTTGGTTTCTGCTGTTCCGATGGAAAAGCGCGCCGGCAACTGCACCAACCCTGCGGTGCACGTGGAGTGGCGCTCTCTTACCCAAGCCCAGCGCAACTCGTTCCATAAGGCCGTCAAATGCCTTCAGACTAAGGCAAGCAACATAAAGGGCAAGTCCGTGTTTGATAGCTACCCGAGCGTGCACGATAATGTGTTTCCGAACGGTAAGCATAATTTACTGTGATTTTTTTTTGATGAATTCTGAGCACCGGGTTCGTAAGTCCACTATGTGGCGAATTTCTTGCCTTGGCATCGTATGTTCCTCTATATGCGCAGCCAAGACCTTAAGGACTGTGGGTACCCCGGCCCGACTCCGTAAGCTTCATATTCCAGCTGCTTGGCCCATATTTGAAACTATATGCTATCGATAGATACTGGGACTGGACCATCGACTCGGGCAAGCTCGCTACCTCAGACATCTGGGACCCTACCACCGGTTTCGGTGGCAATGGAAATACTCGTACTAACGAACACTGTGTCGAACAAGGCCCATATGCCAACTTCCAGGTACGAGTGTTAGATATAGACCGTAAAGAATTGATCCTCACCTAGAACCAGCTTTCGTACCCGAATCGACACTGCTTGGCACGTCGCTTCAACAACGGAAACGTTCGGAACAGCGTACTCGGAACCATGCAAGGCTCGCAATACTCGTCAACTATGATACAACAGGTTCTGAGCAACAAGGACTACAATGCTTTCTCGAACGACGTTGAAGAAATCCCCCATGACTCTATTCACAACGTGATTTCGGGCGACATGGCTGCTGCATTCTCTCCTAATGATGCTCTGGTGAGTGGGCAAGCCTGTCTCGCTTTATTCTTCGCCTCATTCCCTTTTAGTTCTTCTTGCATCATCAAAACATCGACCGCATTTGGGCCAAGTGGCAGCAAGGAAGTAGCTCTCGGCTTCAGGAGTACTCGGGCAACACTGTCCAAGGACAATCTCAGACCGATGGCTCGCGTTTCCCGCTTGCTAAATTGAACGATACCCTACCTATGCAGGGCATTCGCGGTCTCCCTGATATGCGTGTTGCCGATGTGATGAACACTATGGGGGGTGCTCTGTGCTATACTGTAAGTCAACTTCTTGCTGGTTGCGCTGAGATATTGGCTGACTGTTTCGTTATAGTATGACAAGTAAGCCGAGCCGCGTGGTTCACGCCAAGGAAGAAAACTCAAGTATTGAGACTGATTTCTGATTTATCTATCAATATTTCTTCTATTGTTTTTGGGACGGTATTCAAATCTCCACTCTTTGTCTGTCAAAACCAGGATAATTAGTATGGCTGCAATTGTGCAAATACATAATTAGGATTAACCACCGGGGTATTGCAAGCCGAATACCGATCACGGAGCACCCTCTAGGTCGATCAATTTGTCATCGGCGCCTGTCGACCGTCGTGACGCAAAACGCAAAAGAAGTCAAAGAAGCTAGGGCGTTATGAATAAACGTCTTCCGGGGTGCGGACTAGGTACTTCTTTTGCAAAAGAAGCACAAAATGGTGCGTATATGCGTGACTTCTCGCCACCCACGCGGCAAAGAGTGTCGTTTAACGTCAGCTTCCGACCCTCAGTCCGACTCGGCCTTCTGTGGCATGTTCATAAAAACCCCACACTGCCGAACCGACAAACTTACTTTGCCTGTTTTCTCCCTCGTCTCTCCGTCTTTCTGCTGTCTGTCTCTTGGCTGACTTACTGTCGCGTTCGTCAACGCACCACACTCTCTTGGATCACACTCTTTAAAATTTCAACTCTTTTACGATGAAGCTCCTAGCATCCTTTCTTTCTCTCGCGGCTGTTGTTCTTGCTCTTCCTGCTCAGAAACGGCAGGAGTGCGCTAGCATCTCCGAACGAAAGGAATGGCGATCTCTGACTCAAGACCAGAGAAATCAGTTTCATCAGGCTGTAAAGTGTCTACAGACCAAATCAAGTAACAAAGACGGGCAATCTCTCTTTGACCGATACTCGAGTTTGCACGTAGATATGTTTGGTGATAGTAAGCAGTACATTTTAATTCCTTTTCCGTCCTACACTAAACTATTTACACCGGCAGTCCACTACGTTGCGGCATTCTTGCCTTGGCATCGCTATTACATGAAAGCACGCGAGACGAGCCTTCAGGAGTGCGGATACCAAGGTCCCATCCCGTAAGCAGTGTCCGCTATCTTGTTATTTGTATCAGCTCATCGTAAGTTGGTTGAAGATATTGGGATTGGACAATCGATGCCAATAATATGCAGAAGTCGGAAATGTTCAACCCTACAACTGGATTTGGTGGGAATGGCTCTGGGAAGGATCATTGTGTCCAGGACGGTCCATACGGGACTAAGGCAAACTTCTCGGTACGTTCTTAAACAGTGTGACGAGCCAAGCTTAATTGTTAGCCTATTAGATCGCGTACCCGGAAGCACGCTGCCTTCAACGTGATTTCAGTATGAACTCGCGATGGGGACTGGGGGGGAGCCAACATTCTTCCGCTGCGATTGACGCCATTATGCAGAATACCGATTTTGCTAAGTTTGAACAGAGTCTTGAAGAAGGTCCTCACGATGCAGTGCACAACGAGATAGCGGGTGATATGGCCGCTGCATTTTCTCCTGACGATACGATGGTAAGCTCCAAGTACCGTGTATCTTTCAGAATAGCAACTGATGCTTCATCGAAGTTTTTCTTGCATCATTGCAACGTCGATCGTCTTTGGGCACTTTGGCAGGGTCGTAATACGACTCGTTTACAAGCCTATCGCGGGAACACTGTTCAGGGCCAGAATGATGATGATGGCTCCCGCTATCCGCTTGCAACATTGGATGATACTATCAGCCTTGGGAACTTGCAAGGCATGCCGGACCTCAAAGTTAGGGATATAATGGATACAACATCCGGCGCCCTCTGCTACAAAGTAAGAATTGTGCTTACTCTCTTGTACGTGTTGCCTAACGAGACGGTTTGTAGTACGACAAGTAGTTTCTGATCCGAAGCGTGAAACAGGAAGGGGGATAGGTTTTATCGCGTTTCGGCGCAGGGACATTCGCTTTTCATCGACTTAGGATGTGTATTTAGTTATATTTACTAATTCAGGGCTGGGATACCACAAACTTTTCAACTCTTCTACTTGAGATGGTGGGTACCTGTGTTATCGTATCCATATATCCGCTTTATGGGGAAAGTTATTGGGAGCACTATTCCGTAGCGTTTGGCAAATACTGCGTTGTTGAATCTAAAATGTAATATTGCTATTGCACGGCTAAAACTAATCGAAAACACTACAAGTCATAACGTCCGAATCCGGTACGAACTAATCCTCGATAAAGATCCCATACTCCTAATGTCATACCCCTTGCCGTAGGCCCACGCCGCGGCACCCATCACAACAGTCATTGAAACATAAGTCGGCGCATACCCGAATATACTTATTATACCCATTAAACCCGAAATTAGGTTGGTGAACATAATCCATAAGACGGCCAAGGACGTAAGGCACCCCGACCAGAGCACGCAGGCCCAAGGATAGCTATATTCAATCGAAAGGTTTTGAAGACCTGTCCCATATTGTTCTTTTGATTGGAGGAACTGACACTATAATGAAATAGGTGAGAGAGGAGATATGGCAAAGCGATGAGAACACTTACACCATGGGCAGCGTATTTGCCCATTGCGCGGTGGCTTCGAATGAGAAATAACGCCTTCACTGCTCCAAAAATAACTGAAGCTGTTGAGAGGCCTAGGAGTAGGATGACCATCAAAGATGAGGCTGTAGAAAGTAATATCGCATCGGACCTGAAATATACAAATAAGGAATAACGTTTACTCGGTTTCCAAAACAGGACTCACACCCATACTACACCAGCCGCGGCGAGGGCGCCTGTCCACTCCTCAATCAGGTCGGTCACGAGCTTTCGCCAATGGTGTGTGTAAATAATTCTTTCGACCCATATATGCTCGAGCTTGTCCAAATGAACCGTTGGACCATTAAACATAGCCTTTGAATATGTAAGGTAAGTCGAAGCACGGTTGGATGCGTGTTGTCCCGTTACAACGATTGTACGGTCTAGACGTGCACAATCCTCCCCATACAAATTGACAATTTGGCTTTGAACTACACCCGTGTATAAGTAAGCGAGTAGAGAAGTGACACGCTGGGAACTGACTTAAGAGCGAATTTATTCTTGCTATGGTGAAGTATCAGACTTTTAATCCATATGCGAGGCGGGGAATCCACGTACCAACAGACCAATTGAGGAATTGAGGTTCTTTTGCATTTTCAAGTCCATTAAGATAGTTTTTACACTCCTCGGGTGTAAATGGTGATGTCGAGCCTTCAGAGGATATGTTATCTACACAAGAAAACCAGTAAGTCTGCTGTTCCGGGTTGAAATCACAGCCGAAGAACGAACCTATCATCAAAGCAGCCAATTGGCCTTGCAATTTTTTTGCACTGGCGCCCATGTCTAAATCTGGGCGAGGCATGTATTCGCAATGCGTCCAGTACTCTCCCCTTAATACACGTGCTATCAAGCTCAATTATTCAGAAACCAAGCTTGATACTAGTTACTAGAAAAACCTACCGAGATGGATGTTACTCCGTACATCAGGCAAGCCGATGATCGAAGTGTCAACCTCCCTCAGAAAACATATTATCTGCCTAGAGTGATCTACCAAGTAGTAGTTGCAAGACTCTTGGCTAGAAGAATGGCCATCAGTCAACTCGATGTAGACGTCCATTTCTAAGAGCCGGCTAACTGAATCGCCGTGCGTTTGTATCGCCTCGGTTATTTGGTCATGGCAGGCTTGGACACGAGTGAGGATATGAGGAAATCTGATGTATTCGTCCGTAATTATCTTGTGCGTCGGATTGTAGAAAAATATCTGCCTGTACGTTGATGGTTGCTTTCAGCAACTAATGCCGATATCACGAAAGTGGCACCTACCCTTCCGAAGGATTTATTAGTTCAACCCAACCAGCAGGTATAGAGCTGTATGGATGAGCACTAAACTCGCGTAAATTGAGGGAAATGCCAAAGAATGGAAATACATACGCCTCGTCATCTCCAGCGGAGAAATTCAGCTGTCCAGCTACAGGAATCGTCCTCTTTTTTGGGTATCCGCTGGTAGGCGTCAGGCGCCAATTTGATTTAGGTTTGGGGAAAAATACACGTACGCGTGCTTGTCATCATATCGCCTCGAATTTGATGGACTTCTTTCTTTAAAGGATAACGGGAGAATAGCTACTTGCACCATTTGGCTCGAACTAGCGGTGGTTGAGATAATTGAGTACAATACTGTTGACAAGCCAAGGATGTTGATTAACGTTTTCGTAGCATGAAGCTGAAGTAGCCACCTACAATTATCTGGAACTGACAAGGCGAGGATATGAGTGAACAGTCGTTCACTGGGTGAGGAGAGGCTATAAATCGGTGGTGGCCAGAGGGGCACTTGCTCTTCAAAGGGCCAGTTTAGGCAAAGTGTTCAGCTTAGCTTACAAAGGCAGTGTTCATCAGAAGCGAGTTGATCGGAACTGACAGGAACCCCGGCGCACATGTCAAACGTATATACAGGTATAGTAGATCGATGAGCAACCCGTATCCCTGCCTCACCAGTTTTCCCGCGACCTAGAAAAGCATGGCCTTATTCAATCCAACACTAGGCGACTACGTGAGCATTGCCGCCACCCTGATTTCAATAGGAGGATTGATCACCATGCACGAAACCGATGAGCGCCATACACGACTGGCATTGCGCCCCCAAGCAGTGTCCAAAACAATACGGTGCTATCTCGCAATGGCGATGAAGCGCCGAGTAGCGAGGCAACTCAAATCCGTGAATAGACAGGCAAGTTGTTTGGGAAAAATGAAAAGCTGCCGCGCCGACAACGGAGTTGTTGGCTGAGGGTATCTATCCAGAGGGTTTAGTTTGTTTTAGATAAAAAGGCTGTAGCCGCTCGCGGCATTATTGAGGATACCCACACGAGGGCGTACTTAACCTAGGTTCCCATGGCGTTGTCAAGTAGAAGCAGGTGTATTGATTGTGGGTAACTGCATAACAGAGCCGCCCTAGGCAGAGAGGCGGGCCTCTTGGTGCAGCCTACGCTAACTAGACATGCGGAGATGAGTTTGGATAAACGATGGACGAGATGGCATGAGGCGGCACAAAAGAAATAGGTGAGGTGAAAATAGTGTATAGAGTATGGAAAGGTGCATCAGTGTGGAGGGTGACTGGAGGGGATCTGGGGGAGCAGGAGACAAGCACGAACGTGCAATTCAACAGGGGTATATATACCTAGAGTCACGTGTTAGAACGTCGGGCTCGCCGTCGATTGCGTGGCCCTCATGGTGTAAACTGACGTTTACGCCAGACCATTGTTGGGTAGTTAGCCGCTTCGTGGCGGGCTGGGGGGGGGTCTTCCTAGTTCGCAGATAGTGAGGGAGAAAAAAAGCTGTTGACCCCCAATGAGTCAAGTCTGTTCTCCCAGCTGACACTTACAAGTGTCAATATGGCACTCAAGATCAAACACGTATGCCATCCTCTAAGTCACTACCGGGACAAGGGTGATATCAGCTCATCGTAGACCTAGCTTGAGCCGCGAAAAAGCTGGGCTGATTGTGCGAGGAGATGGGCATGCAGGGAAGCCTGTGATATGCCATTTATATGAGTGTGTTAGCCGCCGGTTCCTTCGGAGAGTGGTGGCGCGGCCTCGAGCGGCTAGGCGGTACGACCGGCGATCATTGCTCCAGAAGAGGCGAAAGGTTAAATATTGTGCTCTAGCGCCCGCATCGCACGAAATATAAGTTTTCGACAAGCAAAATGTTGACTCCTAATAGTGGCGCTCGATGCTCATTCCTTTGCAATGGGGTAGAAAAGTCCTCGGCAGGTTCTTGAGTTCTCAGCTCCGGCGCAGCCGCGATCCGAAACGGATCGCTAATTGGAACAAGTAGTTTCATGTGAGTCCAAGCTTGCGCGAGGGTTAATTGAAAGGGACAGCGAAGTTCGAGCCAACAATGGAAGATGTTTGGCCAAGTGTACGGAAGGTTGTGTGCTGACCAAGCAGAGCGCTCCCTTTGTAAAACAGTACATAGTGCCACACA
>WSTJ01001844.1:0-10557 GCA_019623705.1 Ceratobasidium sp. 428 | reverse complement strand
CATTATTGTGGTCTCCCAAGGTGAAACTTACTGTCCAATAACAGGATCGTCATTCGCCCTCGTGTTGTCTCTGAGCCGGAAAAGGGTAACCAAATGCCGCTGATTTGCAAGCCCGTTGGGCCAATGTAACCTCAGCTACTGAGCTGTGTAATGATTTCTGGCTTTGCTGCTATTGTATCTTTTCCTGTTTTAGTTTCGTATGCTGTTGTGTTGGTAAGACTGCTACCCGTGTGCTCTGCTTTATTCTCCATTTTTAAGACTTGTCTGCTAGCATCAAGGAGTGGATTATTTCAAAACCATCTAATCCACTCCAAACAAGTCTCGGGCATCGCCATGCCCGAGCTTAGCCACAATTGCAAATTTAACCTTATACAGGTGGACCCCGATGATGTATCGGTTTGGTCCCATGAATAAACACGGGCCATACATAATCTCAATACTTGATTATTTCAAATTTGTTTATTAGGATTTCTAAATCACTTTCTACACTGTTCAAACGGCAAGTTCTACAATACCTAACTGGCTCAAACGACTGATAGTGTCACCTCCCGACTCTCATGCTGGCTTCGTCGAGGCATGTTAATACAGCAGCAACAGGGGAGCTGTAACTCGTTGCTGAATTGCTGAATTGCCAATTCAAAGCGCCGCATACATCACTGGGGGCTATACATGATTACCAGTATACGTGATCGGGGGTCCACCTGTAAACGAATAGATTGACTCGATCGTGCCCATCAGTGCCCATCTCTGACGATCATGCTCCTAGATTGACGCCTTTCCTCTAGTTTATATTCGAACATCGCACTAGCGCTAAGCCTAACCTTCTAGCCGTGGCCGTTATGGTTTCCCATCTTGAAATCACGCCAGACAATATCCTAGACTATCTTAATGTCAAGAATCTACTTTATATCTGTGGCAGCGTCTTTCTCTTCAAGCTCGGAAGGTGGCTGTACTTGCCGATTAGAAAGGTTTTTTCGCCACTCCGACACCTGCCAGGTCCCAGAAATGAGAGCTTTATTTTCGGAAATTTAAGGAGGATATTTGCAGCGCAAAACTCGGTTGTACACGAGGCGTGGATCAAGCAGTATGGACCAACCTACGTCTATCGGGGCTTCTTATCAGTATGTTGCGTTGATTCGTGGCGGGACATATATTTATGAGGCTCGCCGTATCTTTGCTAGTCGTACCGACTATATACCTTTGACACACGAGCTCTAACCTTGTAGGTGATCTAGGCAATCATTCATTTGTGTTGTCTTCAACCTTGCCATCCGTAGCGTTATGACTCAAGCCAATTCGTTCCCCAAACCTGAGAACGTTCGAAGAAGTCTGGCGGACGTTCTAGGAGAAGGTGCTTGTGGAGTTGTTTTCGCGCAAACTACCCACACTGATAGCCTAACTATTAGGGTTGTTATTTGCTGAATCTGATGCACACAAGCGCCAGGTGAGTTTCTTACTTTGCGTTGGCTTACACTACCCCGAGTTAATTCTATGACCCAAAAGCGTCGCATCATGGTATGAAGTATCGCAACATAATCTGTCCGTTCTTACATTCCGTGGGCAGAATCCTTCGTTCGGACCACCCCAGGTAAGGGATCTTGTCCCTATATTCTGGGAGAAATCAAACAAAGTAAGCGTCTACATGAGCTATCGTTCACACTAGCTTATATGCTATAAGTTAAAAGACGTTTGGTTAAATCTCATCAAATCGAATCCAGAGGGAACCGTAGTGATTGATGTATTGCCTTGGCTTAGTCGTGCGACTCTGGACATAATTGGTGTCGCAGGTACGCGACAAGCTTGATAGACCCACCGGTTCTGATCCCTCCGATGTGCTCGATCACAGGGTTTGACTATCACTTCAACTCGCTAGAAGAAGAGGATAAAGACGAACTTTCAAAAGCTTTTATGCGAGTTTTTGAAGCTGGGCAGCACTTCAATATTCTTACAATTCTACGAGGCGCCATTCCAATTGCCCGACTCATTGTAGGTCAAAGTGACTTATATACTACAATGTTTTGACTATGCAGTTCTACTTCAGCCTGACGAACGGAGTCGAGGTCTAGCTGCAAGCATGGCTACGTGGGTGGCTGATATCTTTCTAGCGTTCCGGGAAGCTTATCCGAAGCTCGTTATATGTAGAATGCGAAGGATTGGAACAAAGCTGATTAACGAAAAGAAGGCAGCTCTAGCCCAAGACTTCAAGACTGGATCCACGACCCAAGGGCGGGATCTATTGACGCTTCTTATCAAGTCGAATATGGCCTATGAGAATGAAGGTCAAAGGATGTCGGACGATGAAGTGCTTGGCCGTGCGTTCCCCATTACACTATTTAGCCTACCTTGCAGAGTGTATGATCCACTGACTACTTTACTTAGAAATATCAACCTTCCTCACGGCTGGTCACGAGACGACTAGCACGTCGACAACATGGGCATTATATGCGCTCACCCGACACCCACAAGTACAGCGCAAGCTCCGCCAAGAGTTGCTGGAGTCAGGACTCGGAGATGAGCCAAGCATGGCTGACTTGGACAAGCTGCCATATTTGGACAAGTTTATACGCGAGTGCTTGCGCGTCTTCCCTGCTGTGCCGTCGACTGTCCGAGAGGCAGCTCATGAGGTCCAAATTCCACTCTCCCGGCCCATAATTGACCGGAATGGTATCGAACGAACTTCTGTCACGTACGTTCCGATTTATCTGTCGTATCCCATCGCTTGTTGGACTAATATCACTCTGGAATAGTGTTCAACAAGGTGACGCTGTATTCATCCCAATTTTAGCCTTAAATCGAGCTAAGGATATTTGGGGAGAGGATTCCATGGAGTTCAAGTAAGTTCCTATTCTCGTTTTTTCGGCGAATCTCCATTTGACTATATGCGAGCAAGGCCCGAACGGTGGGATAATCTTCCTGAAGGCGTCAAGGATATGCCCGGGGTTTGGAGTCACTTGATGACGTTAGTATATGCTCTAGCCTGCTGTACGTCTGAAATCTTATTTTATGTTTTTTTTTAATAGTTTCATCCACGGAAATCGCTCTTGCATTGGTTACCGATTTGCTCTCATTGAGTAAGTCCGTCGACTTCCATGTATGCCGCTTATGCTTACGATACATGCATCTTAGAATGAAATCGCTGATTTATTCACTTGTCCGAGCTATTGATTTTGAGATTGATCCAACGATTGAAATCGAGAGTAAATCATCGTACGTACCTATTGTGTCCCCTTGTCGAGACTTGATCAACAACGTAAAACAGGATTGTAACCCGACCCCGAGTTGTATCGCAGCCCGAAAAGGGCAATCAAATGCCACTCATATGTAGGGCAGTATCGGTAGTTTAACCACGAGTCTCGGATATCACCTAGCTGTAGTTAAGCAACATGTGTGCGATCGTTTGTGTATGACACTTTAGGAATGTTATGTTTGGTCATGTGTGTTGCGCCATGTGACATCACCTGTGCAGCCCGAACCGCTCGCGCCTTGCGCCTCGGGCATCGCTCGTACTCATACAACCACCATGCCAGCAAGTCTTCACGACCTTCAAGGGCTCACTACTCTCCGGAACTTATGCTATCTTATTGGAGGAATAATTTTGCTTAGGATCCTCCAATGGTCGTATGGGCCGGTGCGACGGCTCTTTTCGCCTCTTCGTCATCTTCCTGGGCCGAAGTGCGAAAGCATAATTTTTGGCAATATGAAGCGAATTTTTTCAAACCCCAACTTGGTAGTACAAGAGCAGTGGGCTGAGGAGTATGGTTCGACGTTTGCTTACCGCGGGATTCTGATGGTACGCCACCTTCAACTTAGGGTTACAGCCCCCAGTCAACCGAGCACCTTAACAGTCATATCGTTTGTTCACGCTCGACATTCGTGCTTTAAGCTTGTTAGTTATATACTATCTCTTTCGCACAGTTTACCAATTTCCCATTCTACGCAGTATCCTATCAGAACCTGAAACCTTCACAAAGCCCAAGAATCTTCGTCAAGGGATAGTAGGATTGCTAGGGCAAGGTAATAACTATCTACCTTTCGTCCTAGACGCCAAGCTATAACTTCTCGAAGGGCTTTTTTTCGCCGAAGGGGACACTCATAAGCGTCAAGTGAGTTCCGCAACTAGCTGAACATGGCCTGAAACTTACGTCATTTCCACTAGCGTCGTATCATGGTAGGCTAGATCTAGACAGTACTTCTCACTTGGATGACACCACCGCTATAGAACCCTGCGTTCGGGTCGCTGCAAATTCGAGAGCTCCTGCCAGTGTTTTGGCAAAAATCAAGCCAGGTCCGTCTTGTCCGCTCTTCCAGAGAACGCTTGCGTGATGGGCTGCCGGGAAATAGCTTAAAGACATATGGCTCAATATGACCAAGACACAATCTGAAGGAAAAGCCGATATCAACGTGTTGCCTTGGCTCAGCCGTGCAACACTAGACATCATTGGTGTCGCAGGTATGTTGCTTAGGTAGGGGCAAAACGTATAGTTTTGAACCTACGTATTCGTTTAGGGTTTGACTACCACTTCAACTCTCTCGAGAATGACGATAAGGACGAACTATCCCTTGCCTTTAAAAAAGGATTTCAATCCGGTCAAAATTTGGGCATTATGGCAGTCCTACAGGGTCTTTTCCCTATACTCCAAATCATAAGCGTGAGCTGCTCCTACCTGTATCCGATTCTGAATACTCAAGCTTAGGTGTAGTCGGACGAGCGTAGTCGTGGCCAGGCTGAAGCTTCAGCAACGTGAACTCTGAAATTTCCTTCGCCTGTTAGTCTTAAGCTAACATTGCACTCCTTTACGTAGAATGCGTCGGATAGGGGCGCAGCTAATCGCAGATAAGCAGGCAGCGTTATCCCAAGAGCTCAAGACAGGTTCAGCGGCCCAGGGCCGAGACCTTCTTACGCTTCTAATTAAATCTAATATGGCATTCGAGAACGAGGGACAACGCATGACGGATGATGAGGTACTTGGTCGTATGTCAAAGTCTGGCCTCTAACTTAAGACACACGACTAACACTTGTCGCAGAGATATCGACATTTCTGGTCGCCGGCCACGAGACAACCGGCACGTCAACAACATGGGCGTTGTATGCGCTAGCAAAATATCCAGAAGTACAGCGCAAGCTACGACAAGAACTGTTGGAGTCAGGTCTTGGAGATGAGCCAAGTATGGCGGACTTGGATAAACTTCCCTATTTGGGTGATTTCGTGCACGAGTGCTTGAGGTTATATCCTGCAGTGCCCGCCACGCTTCGCGAAGCGGCTCACGAAATACGCATCCCGACTTCGCGACCGTATGCAGACCGAAAAGGGGTTGAAAGGACATTTGTTACGTGAGCGGTATAACAATGAGAGCGCGTTTAGTACTACTAAACGCTGGTTCACAGGCTTCAGAAAGGAGATGGCATACTCATTCCGATTTTGGCCATGAACCGCGACAAGGACATTTGGGGGGAAGACGCAATGCAGTTTCGGTAAGAGCCTCAAGTAACTGCCTATGCATTCGGCCCTGTTCTTAAGTGCTATTAGATCTGACCGATGGAGTAATCTTCCTGAGGCTGCTGAAGATATGCCTGGAGTCTGGGGGCATTTAATGACGTGAGTTTACTGCTAGTGCCAAGCCCAAACATAGATCATTTTCTCTCTAGATTTACTTATGGGAGCCGCTCGTGTATTGGGTTTCGCTTTGCCTTGATTGAGTAAGTGAATTTATTGTAACGTCATACTTCCCCAGCCAGAACCAAACGCTCTGTCTTGCAGAATGAAGGCCATGCTCTATACCCTTGTTCGCGCGATTGAATTCGAGATCAACCCGAGTATTGAGATGCAAACTAAATCGTGAGCTATATTACACCCATCATTGCATAAACTAACCTACAGTTTAATCCTAGGCTTTCAGCCCGCCCGCTTATTACTTCACGTCCCCAAGAAGGAAACCAAATGCCACTTGTTTGCAAACCTGTTTCTGTAATCTAAGGCGCTAAACATACCATCCTGGCTCTTTTCTCTTCTTTATGAGCTACCCTGCCGCGTAAGATCTGCCCAGTTGAAGGGTGTGTTACGGAGGCGTGTGCGGATATTGAATTTGAATTATTTGACCAAAACTATTGGTATTTGGTCCTACCTATTTCCATGCATAGCATTATGTCATCAACGCGGCGATCGTAACCTTCGATCTATACGCAGTACGACCACCATGCAGAGCGACTGGCCCACTAACATGCTAGGGGAACTACAGCGACACGCTACTCCACACAATATCGCTTATCTTGTTGGAAGTGTTATTCTGGTTAAAAGTATTCAGTGGTCGTATTGGCCAATTCGAAGGCTTTTCTCGCCACTTGGTCGTCTTCCTGGACCGAAAACCGAAAGTCTAATTTGGGGTAATCTCAAGCAAGTGCTTATGAGTCCAAACCTGAACATATACGAGCAATGGTCTGAAACTTATGGTCCAACGTTTGCATATCGGGGACTGTTTTTCGTAAGCCTTAAGATATTGTTTTATCAGTTTTGTAACATTCTTGGCGGCAGTCATATCGGCTATTAACCACGGATATCCGGGCTTTGACATTGTGTGTTACATTAGAACTGCCGTCAAGTTCGATCGTACTGAACCTTATATCTGGCAGTATCATGTCTCAGTCTGACTCTTTCCCAAAGCCCGACAACTTTCGCCAAGGTTTAGCAGGCTTCTTAGGACAAGGTGCGTGGAATTTTCTAGTGATCTCAGGATAATGTCCATTCGTAATCATTGCTTTAGGACTGTTATTTGTCGAATCAGACGCTCATAGACGCCAGGCAAGCTCATTTATATATCTAACCGATCTACGCTAAAACAGGCTCCCCCTAGCGTCGTATTATGGTGCCCCACCTAGCACTCATATATGCTCAAGGCTAATGTAATCCTTTAGAACCCATCGTTTGGTTCGTCGCACGTTCGAGAGCTCTTGCCAATCTTTTGGGAGAAATCTATCAAGGTTCGTTAGAGGCTAACCCCGGTAAACTACATATGTTGACAAACATTACTCAGCTTAAAGATGCTCTGCTAAACCTTGCAAAATCACACGCTGAAGAAGGTGTTGCTATCAACGTCCTACCCTGGATTAGTCATACAACTTTGGATATCATCGGGGTCGCTGGTTAGTCAACCTGTTGATGAAGCCTAAACGCTCAAATCCTCAAATCTACGCATATAGGCTTTGACTATCATTTCAACTCGCTCGACAACGATGGCAAAAACGAGCTGTCGGCGGCGTTTAGGACAGCATTTCAGTCGGGCCAACCGGCTGGCGCGTTTATGATTTTGCAGAGATTTGTCCCCATTATCCGATACTTGAGCGTGAGGCATCTTGTCTCATTCATTTCATCAGCCACGTAACTGCTATTCCAGCCAGATGAGCGTAGCCGGGCACAAGCGGCGGCCTCGTCAATGTAAGTGGACGAGCGTCTTCGATTATAGCTTCAGATCGTTAATTCATCGCTGTAGTATGCATCGCATCGGAACGAAGCTTATCGCAGAGAAGAAGGCATCGTTGGATCACGAACTAAAGACCGGTTTGACCGCTCAGGGCCGCGACCTGCTCACGCTACTAATTAAATCAAATATGAGCAATGAAAACGAGGGCCAGAGGATGACGGACGACGAGGTACTTGCGCGTAAGTTAGAGCTTGCTCAATCATATCCTGCACGTACGTACGTCGACTTTTTGCAACAGAAATCTCAACGTTTCTTTTCGCTGGTCATGAGACGACAAGTACGTCGACCGCGTGGGCACTATATGCGCTCACCCAGCATCCGGGAGTTCAGCGGAAGCTCCGACAGGAGCTATTGGAGTCGGGACTCGGCGACGAACCAAGTATAGCCGACTTGGATAAGCTCTCCTATCTAGATAACGTAGTGCACGAAGTTTTGCGCCTGTACCCTGCGGTGCCCGCTACAGTTCGCGAAGCAGCGCACGAAGTCCATGTTCCAACCTCGCGAGCATTCAAGAATCGAAAGGGGGTAGAAAGTACATCAATCCTGTATGTGTTACTCCCGAGAGTTTAAAATACCGAACTGATCTTGTTAGAAAGTGTCCAAAAGGGTGATATGGTACTTCTCCCAATTTTGGCCATGAATCGTAACAAAGAGATTTGGGGAGAAGATTCAACGGAGTTCCGGTACGCTTTCAAAATCCCGCCAGCGCATTCCTGTTCATTTCTTTCTACATATTATGCTAGGCCTGAGCGATGGGACAATCTTCCCGAGGCAGCAAAAGCAATGCCCGGAGTATGGGGACACTTGATGACGTGAGTGTAGGCTCACTTCGAGATTTTCTGGCCCGAAGATATGTATTTCGTTTGCGCAGCTTCATTCAAGGAAACAGGTCGTGCATCGGATATCGTTTTGCTGTTGCTGAGTGAGTTGATTCGATATCAAGGTTCACTTACGTGTACTTATTTTTGCTCTAAAGAATGAAGGCTCTTCTTTACACGCTCGTGCGTGCCATTGAATTTGACATTGATCCCAACATCAAGCTTGAAAGCAAATCGTGTGTCTTGGACTCATTTGATCCCGGCAGTAGACTGACAAAGTATTATAGACTCTCTGCCCGTCCGCTCGTTGTGTCACATCCGGAACTCGGCAACCAAATGCCACTCATCTGCAAACCAGTGTTGGTGATCTGAACGGGAGCTAGCCTCTTGACGAAACATAACATTGTATATTTTGGCGCGTAATTACTCAGGTTGTGTCTCTTAATACACTCCCTTGACTAGACCTGCTTGCGTCACTTGAAGGAGCGCATATATCGTTTCAAGGATCTTAACCGTTAGAGGTTAGTGCGCACTTATGGCTCAAGACAGGACGATGAAACCAACCGGGATATTAAGCTCTTGCTTCCTTCCTATCCTCACAACCTCTCCAAAAATTGCTTCAACCTCAAGAGGCCGTTTTGTCTCTATATCGACAAGCATACTCGGTTTATGAGTGCTGGGCTTGCCCGGACGGTGCAGGTTCCCCGTATCCTCGATAGTTTGTTCAACTAACGACGATGGGACAGCCTCTTCAGAGTACCCCAATGCTCTTGCGACCGATATTGCCTCTAAGTGTCGTTATTTAGCTCATAGATTGCATCGCTGGATTAGGATACTTACCTTGAAGTATCTTTGTGAGGGTAGGTCGAATCTTGGCCCGAGACTCGTCCCAGAAAAATGCTGGGCATGGCTGCCTAACTAGCGTAGCAAACGCAGCAAACGATAAGTTCCTATAAGAAATGGATAAATAGTCAATTTCACTACAAAGTACGAAGTATTTACCGACCATAAATTCTTTGCAAATTTCTTCCTCTGAATGTCTGGCACAATCTCAATGTCTCCATTCCCGGCTTGGATTAGTTTGGCAAAGGCCTCCAGCTGCTGGTTCTCTTCAAATGTGTTTTGAGGATTATTTGTAGTCTCGGGTTTAGGTCGGTATGTCCCGCATACAAGCCGATCCTGCAGTGCGATCTCATGAATTTCTGCTTTGAATTCTGAGTGGGGACGAGTAAATAACTTACAAATGGGCCCTGTTCCACAACATCTCTACCTCCAACCAAATTAGCTTGTATATAAACTGCAGCACTCAAGATCCGTGGCTCGCTAGCCGACCAAGCCGATCGGACTGCTTCATAAAGGTCCCTCTCGACCCCAAGTCCGTTTTGTAGAATCACAAATGTTGGCAATGTATATTTACTAACATAACCCGAGGCCAAGAGTGGTGCGAGTATTTGAGGCGTGGGGTTGATATCCGGAAGAGCTTTGGTAGTGACAAGTACGTATTTGTATTGTCGGTCGGCCGCTTCCTCAACACTCCTGACGACTACTCTAATTAGATCATGCTATAATAATATTTTCTCCATCCACGCACCTCTATCTGGCTTCCATCCAGGGACATCACCGTGTTTCTTGCTCTTAATATCAATGCCCTTGGCTGCCGAATTGGCGAATGAATCATACAGTACCTTGCAAAACAAACAATGAACGATTAGACTCACCTGAGACTTTCTCGTAGTTCCCGCGTGCAATGACAGTGACCCTAAGTGAGTCTGTCTTGCTTAGTATAAGAGCGTCTAGCCAAATACTTGAACGTAAGTATAGTGAACGCCCTGTTAATCAGCTAAAAATAAGCGTCCTACATATCACTCCTACGGCCCCAAATCCCACTATCAAGACATCCTCGATGGTAGTATCCGAGGTAGTAACGGCGGTCATGCTCCAATGTCGATAGATTCAAGATATGAGATATGGTGGTAGTCAACAGCAAACGACTTTATTTAAATGGCTCGGTAATCCAATCAATTATACTCGGCCCGGCGGCCCGGGACCCCGCTTACATCCGTAACATGGCCTGTGGTCCCAAATACATAACACTTTATTGATTCGTCAAACCACCGATATACAAAGGTAAAGAGATAACTAGCACTATCATAACCACTTTACATAACCCTCTCCCCAGGTGCCATTTAAACACGCCTGTTCTCCAATTGTTCGATTTCATGGATGTTGTCCTTTTCGACAGAAGGAGACCTTGGACTCTCTG
>WSTJ01001842.1:0-10560 GCA_019623705.1 Ceratobasidium sp. 428 | reverse complement strand
TCGGCTACTAACTATGCCAGATACGGTTCGAAACCTCAGCAGCAAATCAGACAATACTTTAACCAATTAAATCGACATATACTTCCCCATTGCACGGCCAGCACACGATCTAACCAGGTAACCCATGATATATTATGCCGTCTTGGAGTGCGACCAAGGATTCAAAAAGAATCTGCTACCGTTACGCCTGATACACTCAGCTTGGTTTCGAACTCATGGAGATAAAGTCCGCATCGCGGCTTCACATCGAGTGAATCAACTGTTCCTGAACACGTTTTTAAATCTTCCACCATTCTCAGGACGATCTTCTCACCAGTTTTGCCAAACGTTATCTGGTAAGTTTTGTGGAGTTGGAAAAAAAACTGTGGCTTGAAATACTAAATTCCCTCGTCGTTCACCTACTAACCAATTAGGTGCCCGACTATATGCGCGGTGATTCGGTAACGATACCTCTACAGAATCCTATCAAAATCAACCTCTGGTGGCACTGCATTCTTCGGTCAAATTGGAGACTGGATATGTCAACGAAACCGATTTCACCAAGTCTAGCGAAGTTTAGGAAACTCCGGAGGGTCAACCCCCTGCTTTCATATGCGACACAACCGACCTATTCAACGACTTTATACTCAACAACTTTACACCCTACATGTGGTTGACTAGAGCTAAGATTTCGTCTCGCTAAGAGCGTTGGTTTCAGCGTTAAGACTCCAAATATGCAAAGGAGTGATACAATTATAAAACTGACATCCGAACATAGCTACTAGTTATCGCCAAAAAGTGCGGAAAAGATGGAAGTTTTTGCTGCTTTCACGGTCTCGTTCTCTGACACAGTAGTTGCCAGTTTAGGGGCTTCCGGGTCTCCTTCGTTTCCTGTTTCCCGTTGGTGCTGGCGCTTGACTGATCTTATAGACAATTGATAAATGAAAGTCAAGATAAGGCATATAGCCGTAGACCCTCCCGTAATAGAAATTGTGATAATCGCTGGTGCATTGAAACGGAAGTGTCCGCCTTGGATAGCCCAGATGTTGACGGATGCTGAGAGAGTCCCAGCTAGGCCGTTCAAGAGGCCTGGACTTAATGATTCAACTCGTATTAGCTCATCCGATTCGATTTGAACCTTAGAATGTTGGGCGGACTTACAGAAAGATTTTGTGAACAAGCCACAAGTAGTTTGTCCTCCACCGGTACCACAGGCCGATCATACCAAGCGCCCCCACCCCGCTGCATGCGATGGAAATGACAAGCAGGGGAACCTTTGTAACAACCTTCTGATAGTTCTCATTAGTGCTGGCTCCCAGAGCCGCTTGCTGCGCACTAGGGCCAACGACAAACCCAGCAAGTAATATCCAGGTAAACCAACTGCATCCTTGATTTGTTACCACATTCAAAGCGGGGGCATGATAATTTCTCACCCTGCTAGGGCATTGTACTCCGCTGGAATACTCTCGAAGTAATCTTGAGTCATCTGGCTGTAACGTGATGACCTTCGGTGGGGTGGCAGTGGTGGGCGGCGGACCAATGGAGCCCCCGAAGAATCCGTTGCTTCTTGCCGGTGTTTGACTGTTGAGTGGCGACGAGTTGCTTCTGACTTGGTGGCCTCATCAGCATCAGAGACCGGGTCCTTCGTATCGTCGGCCGAGTCATCTACTTGCTGGGATTCTTATGCGTCTTCCCCGATCCCAAGCATAGTCAGCGCCTCCAGGGCTGGTGACAGGATAGTCGGCGAAGCGACTTCGACTACTGGTGCCGAGTCTTGCCGAGACATGTGAGAAGGATATGTTGGTGGAAGGAATGGATTGCATAGAGCTGCCTTTTTATAGGGAATTTTTTCTTCTACATCGGCGGGAGGGCTGGAACAGGGCAGATCGAAGGAGCTGTGACCTTCCAATAGACGCCTCCACCTCATGTTGATTGACTCCAAGTTGGAGTACATCGTGTAAGCTATTTTCAGAAAGGATCGGACGATTTTGAAGTCGAAAACATGCTCAGGGGTAGCAATCATACCAAAAATCGTCCATATATATCTTGACTCCAAAGACAACATGCGGAGGACGCTCATCATTGCTTGGAAGGAACCACGTTGTTCTATCAATCCATCTGCCAGCGAAATAACATTAGCTTGAATCCGGAACAACACCGACGTATTTTTATATAGTAGTGTTTTGCTCAGACTAGGAGTTGCACCGGTCATGGGAATGGTGTGAGGCGGCGCGCTTCAATAGTACTGTATCCCTCTAGCGTGCCTGCTATACCGGACGCGTGCGCCGGTGGCTCCCTAACCAACTGCATGTTGTCAAATCCATCCTAAACAGGATATATTATGTAGAATTGATGGGCTAAATGCTCGATCTTAGGCCTCGTTGATCAGCAACGTGTAAGACCCAGGTCTTGAATTTACCTACACTGCGACCTAGAACCCCGGAGGCGAATGGTCCAGCCCATCATCACTACGCCTACTTGAGTTAGCTGATATGAGCTGCCTGGGGCGCCTCCAGGAAGGCTCAGTTCAGGCGTAAGTTCGTTTGGAGAATGACTGTGGTTGAAAGAGCGGTCAATCATGTTGTCGAGTGAATGTTATCAGTAAGTAATCGCATACAAACGGGTTGGCAGGGATGACCATGTACAGTAGAAGGCGCGGAACCTGTGTGATACGCCCAGCAGCCGAAGTTGAACCAAATATTAAGCGGGGCGCCACCGCCGTCTTGGAAAGCTTTGGCTGATTGCCATATTAGCTGAAAGGTATGCGCCTACAGTAGCCGATTCCCGGCGAGCTCCCAATCAAATCAGACTTCCGGGAACCGAATTGTTCAAGACAGGAACAATCAGGTGGAATTGGGCTTCTATGAAGCCGGCCACGGTCGCTCGATGACATGCGTATCAGAACTATCTCTCACTTGGGATATTCACAAAAAACTGAGGATGTATCGGGAAGTTTGAGCAGTATATGGGCCAAGCATGGTGAGACTCGGCGGGCTTTTTGGTTCTCAGTTAAGACTTCAGACCGCTTGCCAGTAGCCTGCTCAGAAACGCACTTTCATCCCAGGGTCGGTATAAATGCGTAATTTTCTGTCATACAACATGTACTTAGCGCTTCCGACTAGTAATAAACAAGGCGAAGGTAAGCAGAGCAAGGTTGCAACAATCGAGACCGAGCCGGTGACTGGCTCCCGACCGGGCAGGTACAGGAGATAAGTTCAGGGCTTCAGCAAAATTATTTCATAGGAGAATAGTAGGTGGGAGGAGCCGTCACACAGCATCATGAGTCCTCGAAACGGCAGCCTAGGTTTAGCCCAAAGTCGGAGAGATGGCTACAAAATGTTGAAATTATCGGGAGTTCATGATGTTTGCTTCGGTGAAGGAAAGTAGGTAAGGGATAGTAGCTATTGGATTTCCGACTTGTATAAGAGTTGCCAATAAGGCTGGAGTAGATAGTCTAACTAGTTAGTCAGATTATTGCGGATAGCCCATGTTACTCGTGATATAGGTCGGTCAGTTCACCTACCAGCGATGGTGGTGGTCGGAAGGAAAGTGGTTTGTGGTGTCATTTGGTTGATACTTGTTTACGCTTCTATTCCTACCCTGGCACCGCTTTGCCTCCGGCGACGATGACAGAAATTCTTGTTCAAAAATTTATACCTACTCTAAGCTAAACTTGTTGGACCATAACTGATGCTGGCTAGATACTGGTATGAACGCCCGCAGCAAGCGCTGATGAATATCCTTTCCTCGCTTATTGTATGCCGAACACGACTCAACTCGGCGTTCAAGCCCGACGCGGCGTAATCCTGGCCACCTCCTCGCCAGAACTCAACGGGTGTTCTGGTACCTGAGACAACGGCCGAATAGCTTTCTTGGAGCACCGTTGGCCGTTTGAAGTTGCGTTATGGGCGACGGCAATGCTGGTGAGAGTAGCGCAAACTCACTTAAACGCGCTCGCAGCATGTCACTCCCGGCAGAGAGTCAAACATAGTGAGTAGGACCATGGCATAGGACAAGAAACTACATCTGAGGACAAGCTTTTTTTTCCGACAGCGTTGGAGACGAATCTCAGATATCTGCTTTCTCGATTGACGAGGAAATCTCCTGTGGTAAGTGTTTGTTGAGTCTTTTCGTCCAATTGGGATATTGCGCAGTTTCTGACGTAACTACCCGCAGGCATTTGGCTGGGCATTCTTGAATCATCATACACAGTCATACCTTGTCTTCATACCTTCGATAAAGCGTGTCTCGCCGGCTGGTGGAAACAGTGAGCGCTAACATGCGTTCTAATCATAACCTTTATAAACACCCTGCTATTTCGCAGGAACAGCACCTGCCCATTGTGCAAGATTCAGGCGACTTCTGGCCGTCATTTGTTTCAGCTGCAGGCGATAGTGAATCACTACGACAACAAGCGTCCACCGCAAAAACGCGCGAAGGGGTCCGACGAAAACGCGCCAGGTGACGGTCGAGCTGAGTTGTATCCCTTTGGTGTCGCCCCACCGCTCCCAGATGTGAATTATGGGTACATGAACGACGAAGACGACGAAGACGAGGACAACGAGGACGAGAACTATGAGGAAGACGATGATGATGATGAGGATGAAGACGAGGACGAGGACGAGGATGAGGACCTTCTGCCCGGTGGTAGGCTCGTTTTTCCGTGCCCAGCCTGTCAACCGGGCCATCTGTCAGGCTACATTTGTCCTAGGCCTATCCCCGAACCTACTGAAGCGGCGAGACGAATAGAAAAAGAAGACTATTTCAACGGTCGTCGAGAGATTGTAGCACCTGGCCGTGGGCAAACTTGGATATCGTTTAGTGAGGGGCTGCACACTCTTCCTGGAGCGGATCTAGTATTGTGGGCCCGATTTCACCAGGAGAACTCCAATTATCTGCTTATACGATTACTACAGCCAGGCCAACGAGATTGCAGAAATAACTCTAGCATGCGAAGATCACGTCGAGTGTCATGCCTGTTCCAGCTACGTACCTCGCAACTGGCCAGGAGGCGTGGTGTGCCGGATCTGTACCCGAGCGACATGCACACAGTTTGACCCTCAACAGTGTCCTCGCGGTTTAGGTGGCGGTTGGCTGAATCTACGGCCCTTCAACGGTGAGGAAGTGAGCTCTGCCTCGTAACGTTTCTTGCTGATTTCCCAATAGAGGTGGCAAGATCGCTTTAGTGATTTCATCAACACCAATAATTTGGTGAAAAATCTCATACTCGAAACAATGGCTTTGGCGGGATATGCTGCTGAAGATATCGGCGCATATTACTGCGAGGCGTGTGTCAGGAATGTACTGAAAGTTAATTTTGGAGCATGGTGGGAGATGAAGGAGCAGGCTGGGGCCTTGCCTGGTAGAACTTTCATAAATCGTTCCAATCTCTGTGTTTACTCATCGCTTTGGTAACAGTCGCGATCACGAATCTGCCAAAGTGTTGGTGAGTAGTCAGATTTTTACCATTGTACGGAACCTCACTCCAATCGAACTAGGCACGGGAGAGAATGCCGGGAACAACGCTACACTGATAACCATGCGCAGCGTTTCCGTGTACGTCTGGTTGTCCGCCAGCGTTAGCGCTCAAGGGATCTCACATGGTTGTATTTTCAGCACGATTGCGATCCTCAACCAGATCGACCACCACAACCTCCATCCCCTCCTCCGCTCCTATGGCTCCTAGCTAATCCCCGGCCCCAACCTCAGCAACCAGAGGCAGCAGTGATGCCTCCCCCCGTCCCACCAACGCCACAAGCACAACCCCAGCTTCAACCCCAGCCCCAGCCACAACTACCACCACAAGCCTAATACTAGAATGAGCGGACGCCGGAACGATCCTCGAGGTATCCAACCTGGGGAGCAACATGCCTAGAGTATGGAGCAACGCGCCACAACTTGCAACACCCAAGCTAACGACGAAATATGCTCAGCCTGTTGGTCAGTCGACCCCAGATCATTGTTCTGGCTGCCGAATCTTGGCCAGCACTTTTTGTGATATCCTGTTTATTGAACCAAACGTCAGATTGATGTATGCGTTTCGGGATGAATATATGCGGTTAATTGTCGTGAACAGCTCATCTGTTATCGTCAACAAGTTTATGACCACTACCTTTAGCCACACTTCAAAATCGATGCCCATTTAACTTTCTATGATATCAAGAAGCAAAACAATCCAGGTTATTGCATCATCTGTGAAACATGGATGCTTACGAACCGAGCAACTTTCCTTTCCCGATCTCTACAGCACAAAAGGCATTACGTCCCGAGTGTCTAGCTTGTACCGAACTACCTTGAAACCTCACGGAGATATACAAAACACGTGCAGAGCACTCCAATGCAGTGTGGTGTTGCGATCCAGAGCACGGGGCGGAGGATAGTGGCTGGACCATCTAGCTCGAATTCCAGCTCCATAAAGCAAATTTCAAACTAGTTTTGTTTCTTAAAGGGGCTAATCAGGTATTAAAGACACCTATTATTAAGTTTTAGAGCTCCAGAATGAACATCCAAGGGTTGATACGGGTGCGTAGGTGTGGCAAGGAGCCGCGGTGGGTATTGCAAATTCCCGCCCACGGTGTTTTTACCTCACGCGCGACCCATCGTTTCAGCCAAAAAAAACCCGTTGGATTTTGTTTTCTCTTTTCATGCGAATAAAGGTCGTGCGACTCCAGAACAACATTCATTATTACAAAGATGTTTATTTAGAAGTATGCTAGGTAGTTGCGACCCCTCCTGAGGCTACTAGTAATGTTATCCCAAGCCTGATGCTAGCAGGCGCTAGGTTGTCGACCGTCAAGCACTCTCAGATAACACTAGGACTTGGTTCAAGCAAGGTACGAATGTTCGCAGCAAGCGCCGATGAAAATCCCATCTCTGGCTATGTATTGCTATGCCAAACACGGCCCAACTGATCGGCGTTCGAGCCCGGCGCGGTGTAATCCTGACCACCTCCTCACCGAAACTTGAGTGTTCTGCTGCTCGAAACAAGCTGCATAACCTACTTGAAACATTTTCGGTCTTTTGAGCTTGCGCCATGAGCGACGACCTTGGTGAGAGTAGTGCAAGTTCACTTAAACGCGCTCGCAGCATGTCGCTCCCGACAGAAAGTCAAACACAGTAAGCAGGATCATGACATGGAGTAGGAAACTATATTTAAAGACAAGCTCTGCCTTGACAGCGCTGGAGATGAATCTCAAATATCTACTTTCTCGATTGACGAAGAGATTTCCTGTGGTAAATGCTTGTTCAACTATAATGTTGCACGCGCCTCCTGACATGACAACTCGCAGGCATTTGTCTTGGCGTTCTTGAATCACCATACACAGTCATACCATGTCTTCATACTTTTGACAAAGAGTGCCTTGCTGGCTGGTGGAAACAGTGAGCATGGACTACGTTCTAGTGGTTGGCTTTTACAAACGCTCTGCTATTTTGCAGGAACAGTACCTGTCCGTTGTGCAAGATTCAGGCAACTTCTGGCCGTCACTCGTTTCAGCTGCAGGCGATAGTGAACCACTACGACAACAAACGTCCCCCTCGAAAACGCGCCAAGGGGTCCGACGAAAACGCGCCAGGTGACGATCGGGCTGAGTTGTATCCCTTTGGTATCGCCCCACCACCTCCAGGCGCGAATCATGGATACATGAACGACGATGATGACGACGAGAACGAGAACGAAGACGATGACGACGAGAACGACGAAGACGAGGATGAAGAGGAGGACGAATGGAACCATTTCCCTGGTGGTCGACTCGTTTTTCCGTGTCTAGCTTGCCAACCAGGTCACCCATCAGGCTACATCTGCCCAAGGCCCATTCCCGAACCCACAGAAGCGATGAAACGAACAGAAAAAGAAGACTATTTCAACGGTCGTCGAGAGGTTGTAGCACCCGGTCGGGGTCAATCTCGCATACGATTTGCGGAGGGGCTACACACCCTCCCCGGGGCGGACCTGGTATTGTGAGCTTCGTTTTCATTGGAGAGTTTCAATTTTTTGCTTATACCATTGTTGCAGCCAGGCCGATGAAATCGCAGAAGTAACCCAAGCGTGCGAAGGCCATGTTCAGTGTGACGCCTGTACTACCTATGTACCTCGTGACTGGCCGGGAGGTGCCCAGTGCCGGGTTTGTTCTAGTGTGACATGCATGCTTTTCGACCCACAACAGTGCCCCCGTGTTTGGAATGCTGGTGGGCTGAATTTACGTCCCTTCGATGGTGAGTAAATAAGTCCACCTAATCCAGTTTGCACCTAACCTCCCGATAGAGGCCGGCCGTAATATAACTATAGAGGCGTTGTGGAATCGAATCACAATGCGATCTCACCATTTCAATCACAATCGCACCGAACGGGATCGCCTTGGCACCTTTATTGACACCAATAATGGGATGAACGCCGTCATCGTTGAACTAATGACATCAGCGGGGCATGCCGCCGAAGATGTTGGCCCATATTACTGTGAGGTGTGTGTAAGGAATATAGCGGGAGACAACTTTGAAGCGTGGTGGGAGGCGAAGAAGCAGGCTGGAGCTCTACCTGGTACGGTTTTCATACACTGTTCCAAATTCCGCCTTCACTCATTACTCCGGTCATAGCTGCAATCACAGATCTACCAAAGTGTTGGTGAGTGGTTAGATATTCAGCGTCGTTGATAGTGCCTTACTCGCGTTAAATAAGGTATGGGAGAGAATGCCGTACACAAAGCCACAACGTCAACCACGCACAACGTTTCAGTGTACGTCCGGTTGCCCGTTAGCGTTGGCCCTCAAGCCTTTGACATGGTTGCCTTTGTAGCACGATTGCGATCCGCGACCACAACCACAGGCGCAACCACAGCCTCCACCCCCTCCTCAGCCCCCGCAACCCCATGTTGACCCACAGCCCCAACCTCAGCAGCCAGTGGCAGCAATGATGCCTCCCCCCGTTTTACCAGTGCCACAAGCACAACCCCAGCCCCAACCACAACTACCGCCGCCGCCGCCGCTGCCACCACATGCCTAACACAAAAAGTACAAAAGCCTTGTAAGCTTGGCAGGTTTCCGTACGTTCACTGCCCATCACACCGTTTGTTTAATCCTTCTCAGCGTATCTCCTTAGGTCTATCCTGGTGCTCATTGTGTCTCGTCTCTTGCCTTTAATTTGTGAAACGATTTGGCGTACTTCATTCTGTTTCGGTTCACGTTAGGAGGCCACTCTGGCCACAAAACATAATGAAAGTTTCTGGCACTCCAATCATCTCGAAATTTCACGGGCAACATTTAAACGGATACCAGAAGTGTATGATCTTCTCTTGATAGGATCCAATTAAGCTTTCTACAGAAACCCCCGTCCAACTTTCAGTACAAAGCTTTACAAAGAAAAAAGTGTTCAACACGGAACTGTAATAGATAGGAGGCAAACCAACACGACAGAGAACCAAAAGAAACCAGCAAATTATCAGTCATAAACCTTCCCCAAAACACTCATCTCTTCACCGCATACACGCAATACAACTTCAACCGCATACACCTTTCATGCTGTTTCAGTTCATCAATCACACCCTCAACTAGCTCTCGAGCTGCTTCATCTGTCATGCCTCCATCCTTGAGCAATGGAAATATATCTCTGGTCGACTGGATGGTCAGATGTCCCAGGAACGGTGTGATTCGCGGATCGACCACGTCCATGCACGGGTATCCGGGGTGGGGATGTGCGGGGTATGTTCTCGTGACTGACCGGATCTGCTCAAATCCCTTCGGTTCCTTTGCCTGATCCCATAAATCCGAATCGGGAGTCAACCATTCAGGTAGTTTATCGCATGTATCAGGATCGATCCCCATTTTTATGATGTATTCTCGGACAAGATCAGAGATAAGACACCCTAGGGGGTTTCGCTGAGCTCGTTTGGTCGTGTCTTCTGGATCCCAGATGTGTGGGTTAAAATCGTTGATATAAATGAGGCCTCCTGGGCGTAACACACGATGGACCTCGCGCAACAAGGCGCGATAGTCTCTAACCTTTAACCATGGTGTTTCTATCAGTTCTAGTCCACGTTCAACAGGAGCACGACTGACTATCTCAAGGACAACGTTCAAAAACACAACATCTTGAGACCCATCCGGCACCATCAATCCCTCTTGGAAATCGTATACCTCGAATACGACGTTTGCACGAGGGGTGTGCGCGACCATCGGTATGATGTCCAGAGTGCGAAACCGAACGTGAGGGAACTCGGTGGCCATGGCTTGTATCCTAGCCATACTAAGTCATACAGCTACTCAAACAAAGTTTAGGTTATCTTACCAGGTTCCAGATCTTGTTCCAAGTTCAAGCGCTTGTCTCTCCCGCCCGGGTACCGGGGCGAGCATCTCTTGGACAGGGCCAATGTATTCACCCCCAAATACCCATTTACTCACGAGTGATTGTAGGATGTAACGCCTTGTATTATCAGAAGGAAACCATTGCGCGGCGTTATCACCTGCTGGCTGTGGTCGTCCATGGCGAACCACAAAATAGCCTACGGCACCGATATTCCATATTTAGTTATTGAGGTCTGGCCCGGCAAAGACTCACCCGGCAAGTCGTCCGATTCGATCGTCACTCCA
>WSTJ01001841.1:0-10566 GCA_019623705.1 Ceratobasidium sp. 428 | reverse complement strand
GTGGCGTACGCGAGCTGTTCCTCGGCGGATGGGCTGTCCAAGCAGACAGGCGAATGTAGGAGACGGGTCGCGATCGTCGGGGATGTCTGGAGATAGCCCTGACAAGCAGCCGATAGGGCCTGGGTTGGGTAAGACGTCGATGTAGGATAGTGGGAAAAGTGGGAGGTCTGCACGCCCGGCTGGGGTACCGCCTCGGAAGGCTTGTAGTACACCTGGGAGTTGCGCCACGATCAGTTCATGGCGTCAAATAAAGCCTAAGAGTACGAGATTACTTACCGGTCCGACAGGAGCCAAAGCTGGAGCAACGGGAACGGAGGTTTCACCCTCGTTGAACGCCCTGCGGTGGTACAACGGCGAAGGAGCGAGGGCAGAGGTAGCATGGATGTCGGTAAGACTACGCGATCGCTGGATTTTCGTATGGTCAAGAGAATGTTTTGGTCGGCGACCGAGGTAGGGATTTATTGAACGTGGGTGAGTGTTTGAGTGGCGAACAGAAAAGGAGGATGGGCCGTGGAGTGTGGACGATCGGGTGATGGGCGTGGTACACGAGGGGTGCGTGCAGTCGTAGCCCGGGCCACAGCCATATGTCGGATCGGTGCACGAACGAAGGCAGGGAACACATTTCGTGCCGAGGATAAGAACGCGGTGAGGAAAATAGTCGAGATCGTGCATGGAAGAGACAGGAACGATAATCGGCGAGTCAAAATAATAACGATAAGTTTCGGTAGACGAGTCAATAGAGAGTCGATGGAAGTCAAGCATATCGTTTTCAGAGTGCAAGCCGCGGGCAAGTTCGTCGTACGTTATAGGTAAGCATAGTGGGAATCCAAATTAGGGAATGCAAAACCGAGAGGGTGGAGCAGGTGGGAGACATACGAGCCATGGATCCCAAGGAACAAGTGAGACAACAGCGACGGTGGGGAAGGAGACACAAAATCGAGGCGATGCATGATACCGAGCGCCGAGCCAATAGAAAAAACACCGAATAAATGAGGGGTGAAGGGAGACACGAGGTAGGGAAATTGACGTAATAGGATAAGGTATGATTAGCCTACATCACGCCAAAACTGGAAACCTCAGGGACGTACGTGGTTTCCATGGTCTCGAACCAGGGTTGATGCGCCGAGCGCCGTCTCAGCGACAAGGGGGATGCGCTGCAAATTGGAGGCATGGTCGATGCATCGCTCAAGAACGCGAGCGCCTGAGGATTGGAATAGGAAATTAAGCGATTACGCCCGCAAGGTGACAAACGTAACGTGGAATAAACTCACTATGCATATAATCCCCTTGCGCGTCCATAGTTGGGAGACCTCGGTAGTTTCTAGAGCTGCGCAGAGATCCAGGCATACTCTTCACACCAGCAGTTTGTGTATGCGAACCAAACTGGGAGACGCTAGGCATAGCGACGGTATGCGCGTGGGTGGCCGAAGCGTCGGGAGAGTATGTAGTGTATTCGGCGAAGTCTGCGCAATTAACCTGCTTGCGCTTCTCGGTTGTGTTGGCTGGGCTATGAAGTTCGGTCTGTTCGACACGCTGGATTGATGTCAGATTTAAATCGTCAAGCAGGGCGGAATATACGTACCGAGTTCACATCTGGTACGTTAACACCCTGTCGCGCCACCTAGTCGAGATGTGAGTATATCACTAATATCTTAGTAATGCGTATAAATGCCAAAGCTTACCGAGTTAGAGTCCTCAATATTCCATTGTCTAGGTGTGAATGTTATATAAGATTAGAGCAAGCACATACATGTATCAATTACTCACAGCCCTCCGAGGGAAACAACCGGCATGGGATGTGTGCAACCGATAAAGCGAGTGACAAGGGTGGGAGGTGGATCGGAGTAAAAAAGTAAAAAGCGTGCAACGACGCGAACAAGCACAACGCGGGTTCCAGAATCAAAAACGAGTGTGAGAGTGGGAGGCGAAAAGCTAGGAGGCCAAATAGTTTGTTCAGTAACGGGGGGACCTTCAACAAATTCACGCGTATCGTGCGTATCGCGTGGTATGCGCGATCTGAGCGAAAACGGTGAGCTACGAATTGAAAGAAGAAGAGAGAACGTACTGGCAGTGAATTACGTCTCTCCTCCCTGTTGACCCCAGTGCCGGATGAGCTCGTACCAGAAATAGCTCGCAAACGTGTTGATGTAAAAAGTCTCGCATAACTGAAGTACGTCGGAGTAATAAAGGAGCTTCTCGGCCGGGTGGAACGAGCGATAGCGAGGCGCCAGGTGGCATGTTAGACGAAGCTGCTCCAGAGGGAAGATGGCCGCAATGCGCTGGCCGTGCTGGATGGACCGCGTAGCGGTGAAGAGTCCAACCGGCTCCTCTGGTTCCGGGGGGATTTCGTTGAACATTTCCACGTACGCAAGCTTCCCCTCATAAAGCTCGTGTCGCTGAGGAATTTCGAAAATTGCCTTCACGCGCCCTGCGCGATACCCTAGAATATTGTGTCAGCGACGTAAAATACATGTAAAAAATGACTCACGTTGAATACCGCTCTTATTTGGGTACATCAGCACGAGGACGGTGTCAAAGCGAGCCGGACGACATATACGTTGGAAGCGGTCAATTTTTTCGGGCCATGCGCGTATGACGTCGAGGCTAGGACCTTCGGAACGCTTGAAGGGGGCAGGCGAGTGGACAAGGCGAGCGCGGGACCAAAGATTGAGTTTCATGTCAGCTGGGACATTGGCGCTAGTTGTACCAGGGCAGTTTCGTTTGACGAATGTCTTGAGGGCGGTGTGGATTTTCGGCGCGCCATGGTGCTCAGCAAGATAAGTCAAAGGGACGTTCGGGATCGTCGGAGTCTTGGCGATTACGTACTCAGGGACGGGATGGAAGCGCGGGGGATCGGCAGCCGCATTGCCGCCCGCCTGTGGCTGTTCGGCTTCCCACTTACCACCATACCCACTACCAGGTACGGGTCGACCGTTGATAAGCCAATCGTCGAGTTTGACTCCGATTTCTACCCTCAGAGCCGCGTCGTCTATAAGGTCCTGGAATTCTTCCTCTTCCTCGTCGTGCCACTCATCCCAGTCCTCCTCCTCCAGATCTTCCTCGTCTCGACCATCGGGTCGAAGCCGTGGAGCATCCGGTATGGCCTTTCCGAGTTCTTCAAGGTACGCCGCGTGCATTGCAAGCGCTTCCATACGCTGAATATACAACGCCATTTGCTTTGTCGCGTTGACCTTGTTCGACGCACGATATCCCATCTTGGCAAAGTCAATATGCAACCTCTCGGACGTCTCGGTGTTGTATCCGTCCGGCGTCCCAAGCTGACGGATAAGGTAACTGTAGTGCTCAACCATGTGGATCTTCGGGATCCCATGAAAAGCTTTCTTCGTTTTTACCGCCCCCTCCCGTTTGAAAACCGCCTTGTGCTCGTGAAAGGTACGTAAAGCCGTTTCCATCGCCTCGATTTCACTATCAGACAACGATGACGAATGTGCCAAATAGGCAAAATCCAACAGCGCGCGCGCAGCGACGACGACCTCCGGGTCTTTGGCATCCGATATCACTGGTAAGAGGGTTTTCGCCATTTCTTTGAGCTCGCGCCCGGTCCACTGGGAAACTGACGTTATTCCGTTTTTGAAGTGACGCATCCCGTGATGCTCGGGCATTGTTTTATGGCGTTCGTCGACCTTCGCGTCGCCAATTATATGCCGCGCCCACTTGGTAAGATGGTCCTTCAGAACGCCTTTGTGTAACTGATGCAACAAATCTGGCGTTAGAAAACATCCCAAATTGACATGCGGGTAAGTCTCCCAAAAGGGATTCTTAACCATGAGCAACCCCAGCCGATCGAACCGTGCAGTTCCCTTCTGCCGGTGTTCTTTCATAACGTCCATGATCAGGTCGCGATTGCGTAACGGTGAGTCCGTCAAATCTCCTCGCTCCGTTGGTCTGACCGTGCATACCGGACAATGCGTCTGTTTTGTGCAGGCGATCCTACACTGCTCCGGAAAATCACCGACGTATGCCGCGAGGCATGGGTATATGCGTCGAAGGCCGCCGTCCCCGCACATGACTTCGACACCCTCTCGGCACGCGTCCTCCAACGGCTGAAGCATGACCTTCATGCAGTCGTGGAAGATCTTCCGCTTAGTCACTCGGCGTTTCTCCTTGTCCGTGATGCAGTCGAGTTTTGGGACCGGTAAGTACCCAATCAGAATGTTTGCCCGCTTAGAAATGCGCCGGCGGAGTCGCTTCGGTATGTTCCCAATCGTCATATAAACCGGGTGCGCCTTCTTATCGCCGCTAAAAGTCGTCAGTTTAGTTTCGTCCGACGATATAATGACCGTTATCACTGTCCCGTGAGGGTCGTGCTCGGCGATTTTATCCTATCGCACGGTGAGTTTTGTTTATTAATAATGGATGTGCTGACATACCTGCGTGTCCCACATCCAGTCTGCCGTAAACATCTCATTTCGAACTCTCTCGGAGCCGTCTGCCGAGTTGTACTCGCGGTACGCCTTAAACTGAAAGTGCTGTCCTAGAAATTTGTCGCCTAATAATGTTTTTAGGCAGTCAAATGCGTTCCGGCACCACCATTCGGCCATCTCGGTCCCGATATCGCCCTTGATTTCTGTGACCCGGACCTTCCAGTCTGGGCCGTGCGGTAGCTTGTCTACGTCCTGCATCATAGCCCGGTTAGTGCTCCACGGCATCTTCGCGCGAATCTGCATATAGTAAGTAAGTTGAGTATATGCGTCAATTTATGTTACTCACTCGCTTTAATCGAAGGTAACAATTCCGATTCCGGACACTCATCCCTGATTCGAGTAGCAATTTTGCTATTTCGAACGCCTCGGGGTCCTTCAGCTCGCCGACGTTCGGATAGTTGGGGTCCTCAGGTTTCTTGCCGGTGTTCTCCTCGCCGGTGTTCTCCTCGCCGGTGTTCTCCTCGCCGGTGTTCTCCTCGCCGGTGTTCCCCTCCTCGCCAGTTTCCTCCTCGTTTAGCCTCTTGCCCATGGTAGGAATCGGATAGTCTTCGATCCATACTTTCGTCCCGAACTGATCTTTTGACTCCCTCAAATTTAGCGGTACGTTTTGCCCGTTCGAGTCGGTCTCGGATGGTGTATGCGGGTCAGGTACGTCCATGTTCATCGCCTGCTGGGCCATCATCTCATCCCACCCCTCGTCACCATCGGTCTCGCTATTGCTGGTCCCACCGTCGCTGTCGCTGTCACTGTCGCTGTCGCTGCCACTTTCGCTATCGCTATCGCTGTCGTCTTCGTGCGTTCTAATGCTGCTGTTGTCGGCATCTTCGTTCTCGCCCATACCCTCCTCTCCTCCACTTGCATCCACAGGTCCACCATCGCTCTCGTGTTCTTGGGGCGCTTCGTGCACGCTCGGTAACGTAGGTTCGCTCCCACTTCCGCTCTCTTCCTCGGGCTGATTCTCTTGCGAAGAACCCTCGCTTGGGTTATGGGGTTCTTGGGCGGGTTGGCCGGACACTGGCAGTTCCGCAGCCTCATCCGCCAGCTTGCACGCTTCGACTCGGTTTATGTGCTGGGTCAGCCCGGCATTCGACAGTAGTACGCGATGGCAGTACGGGCATTCGTAGAGGGTGGACGGACCGGCACCAGGGGTGTCGAGATCGGATTCCCCAGAATGGAGAAGTGTATGCGCTTGCAATTGACTCCTGTTCCTGAACCTTGCGCGACACGAGTTGCATTTATATGCTTGACGGACCATAATAATTATAAGTTAAGTGTGTCGAAGGGGGAAAGGGTAGGTACAAACAAGAACCCTGAATTAATTCAGGGTATCTACCGTTTGGTTCCGGACCGCTTCACATCCTACTATCCGCTACCTCATCCAACACGATCCCCAATGTCTGACGACGAACAACCTGTCCGTCAAAAGCGTACGATCAAGAAAACGGAAGCAATACGAGAGCACGGTGTGTTTTTTCCCGCTATCTTCTTTTTTAGTTTTATTTGTTTCGTCGAACTAACGCCGATTGCCAGATATTGGTGTGGCCAAATCCCAGAGCCTGCGCGAGTCAAACGCGCGCAACAAGAAGATACGCGAGGAGATGGCCGCTATCGATGCGGCCGAAGGCAAGGCACCCGAGCCTGAAGTGCCCAAGAAGTCGAAAGGAAAGGCGAAGCCGAAAAAGGTCATCGATTCGGATGATGAAATGGAGGTGGATTCCTCACCAGTTGAAGATCGTATGTACTCTTCATATTTCTTATCTATATATCTACATTTTAGCTAACGATTCACAGCAATCCTGCTAGCGGTTCAGAAAGAGGAGGCGGCCATGAAGAGACTGGTCACCTTGATCCATGTTCGGGACGTGATTCCGGTCGACAAGCTCGAATTTCTTACTCACAAGCAACTCGAGGAGAAGTGGCTTGCGGGCGAAGGCGCTCGTCCAAAGGAGGACGATACGACGCAGGCGGGTGCGGGTAAGGCGAGCGGTGCAAAGGCGGCAAAGGCGAAACCGAAACCGAAGCCGAAAGCGGTGGCAAAGACGCCGGCGCCGAAAAGGATCGCGGCCATTGTTGAACCATGTTCGGTAGGTATACATCTTTCCACTATAACCCGCCCCAGGTACTGACTGTTTTAGGTTACGATGCTTGGTTCGCCGATGGACGCCCTTGCGTCCGCCAAGAAGCAGTCGGCCTTTGCCGTCGAGGAGTCTCCTATCGCTCAGCGCAAGCGTGGCGCCTCGACCAGCAACGGCAGTTCCGGGGCGAAGCGTTCGCGCCTTGATACACTTGGTGAGTCGATTCTCACTTGGTTATGTCAGCTACTAATATTTCCTATTTAGACAAGATCAAACCCTCGAAAGGCGCTCGTAATGCAGGTGGTCGTTCAGTGTCCGGTCCCGCATCGACCGCGCGCAAGGACGATCTCATCACTATGTCCCGTTCCACGTCTCAAGCTCCAACGGCCTCCCGTGGCCCTTCCCAAGCTCCCGCTGCCTCCGCGCCGGTCCCTACGTCTGGCCCTGCCCTGGGCGACTCTGACACCCTGATGCTCGGTGATTCAGACCTCGGGGAGGACGAAGAGGATGTGCAGCCGAAAAAGCCCGTAAAGGTCAAAAAGAAGCGGGTGGGTTTTATGTTTTCAGTTCTTGGTCTACCATACTCACGTAGTACACCATAGGCTCCACGGGGCGAAGCAAAAGGACGGGCCACACGTCAAAATTATACGGGCAAGGAGCTTGAGCTCGTCGACGAAACATTCATACTTCTCCGCTCGCGCTTAGGATACGACAACGCCGTGCCTGTATCTCACGAATTTAATCGCATGGTTCGGATCTGTTGGAACGAGGCGGCCGAAGCAATCGGGACTACGGCGGAGGAGTTCCCGTGCGATGCCGATCACATTCAACTGGTAAGCCTTATCACTCATACGATTTTCCACGCTTACTAACAACTTTCTCAGATGCGAGACCGTACAGGCAGCTATCGTGGACACGTCAAGACTCGCATCCAGGACAGCGCCGGCATTGTCTACGGGTTGGACGATATGGAGGGCACTGGGCTCACAGAGCGCGTCCAGTATCTTTTGAATAAACGATTCTACGTCGGCGTGAGTATATTGTTGTCTTCGTTGCAGAGATACTCACATCGATCTTAGCCTAGAGAGGAGAAGCGCAGCGGCTTTTACGAACATCCGTTCGTTGCTCGGGCTGTGCGCGCGATGTTTTTTGTTGGCAAACGTCCGCCGGCACTTGTCACCCCCGAGAAGTACAATCCCGTGCCTTTCAATGCAATTGCAGCGGCGTTATCTGTAGTAAGTCTCAATCTTCGTTGTAATTGACCGTTACTTAAGTGCGCCTTTTAGACGCATTTCTCAATTGATCAATACAGCAGCGGGGAGTTTGTGGAAGAGAATCTCACGTTCGAGACTTTCAGCGAGCACTACGAGACCCACATGGACAATCTCCAGACGTGGGCAGAGTGCACCCCCGCGAAGGATGTTGCATTAGTTTGTAAGAATCTGTACGAAGCCGCTTTGTAAGTGTCTTATATTTGGAACGTCAATCTCAACACTGATCTAATATCTCATTATCGATAGGTCAAAGTCGGGAAAGAAAAAATCCGCGCGCTCCAAGAATAACTCTCAACGCCTGACTGCCGCCGACTTCCAATTCAACGATGACGAGGAGCCTGCCCCGGTTGTTCATAAGCCGAAGCCGAAGCCACAGCCCTCGTCGATCCAGTCGTCGAGCGAGCAGGCTACGCTTTTGAACAAGGCGACCTCCTCGAGCGAGCGGGCTAAGTCCTCGAGCAAATCAACCCCGTCGGCTAAGCAATCAACCCCGTTGGCCAAACCGAAGTCGAAGCTGGTCGGGGTTGTCCTCAAATCGCCGGCTAAGGCGCCGTCCCCCCTCAAACCTCCCGAGCCAACACCTCGCAGCTCCGGTCAACCCAAGGGCTTGACGAGCGAGTCCAGCTCGGAATCCGAGAGCGAACCGGAGGAGTCGGAGTCGGATTCGAAGTCGAGCCCGGTGCCCAAGGCCGGGGAGAAGAGCTCGGCGCGCAAGGTTGATCAAGCTAGCTCGACACCCAAAGCGAGTCCGACGAGCAAGGCTGCAGCAGCGGCTACGGGTGGCGCGTCAGCGCTGAAGAAATCAGCGGAGCCGAACGAGTCGAGCGAATTGTCTGGCGAGGAGGAAGACGTCGAGGCGCCGAAGAGTGGAGGGAATGAGAAGGAGGTCGACGAGGAGATGGAAGTCGATGAGGAGGCGGAGGTGGGGAAGTTGAACAAGGGCGCGGGGGATACGGCGCAGGGCAGCGAGACCGATGAGCCGCCGACAGATCGCAACACTAAGCGGTCGTCCCGGTCTAGCGTTGGGACGGCTGATGTGCCTACGAAGGAATCGCCTGCTCCAAAGTCGTCGAGCGCTCTTGCGGACGCTACCGGCCCAACCGCGAAGGAGAAGGAAGTGGTGGTAGAAGAACAGGCGGAGGCTAAGGAGAAGAAGGGGAGGAAGGGGAGGAAGAAGAAGGCCGACAAAGGAAAGGAGAAGGACCCGCGCGAAAGTGGATCGAGCGGGGTGAAAACGAGGAGCGCGTTGAAGAGCGCCAGTTAGCCATCGTCAATCGTAAGTACACTCTACGCTTGATAGCTCCGTACCTGGCAGCTCGTTAACCTGTACCCAATTCTCCCTCCACGCCCAGAACCATTTCCTTCCCGGCCGTCGCGCCCCCTTTTCATCCGTCCCGGCGCACATGAATGTGCATTCGCGCCGTCTGACGGACGTTACCCTTTGCTTCGGCTCTTTTTTTGGTATATGGTTTGATATCGCTCTAACAAACGTTCCGTCCTGTGCTGATCCATATTTCTCACTGTTTTACGAACGCTTTTTTGCCTGCCTTTCCCCCTTCCCCTCCCGCGTCGGTTTGGTGTGGATGACATAGTTTTATACATGTTCTCGTCTATCCGCTCCCCGTCCTCGTGCCAAGTCTTGCTGCCCCCACCCGTCCTCGCCTATCATTGCTTAATCGTGCGACTGTATCCGCGCCGTTTTATATATCTCACTCGCGCAATACACAGTTGATTCACGCTAACTACAGATATGATTTTGAGATTACGGCAGATTATTCTATTGGAGAGTAAGCGAGAAAAAGGGGATCTCGACAGGATACAAAGGCTACAGATTCTCCAAGTACCTACCAAGATCTCCGAGAAGCCACGTGGATCTTCGGAGCGCGACCCGCCGCTACAGACAATCTACAGATTCCCACCGTCGGCCACACGCGCAAAAGCTATGAAGATACGATCCCCTACGGCGGGCCACGTGTGACTGTCAGAGGTTACAGATGGATACAAAATGCTCCAGTACACCAACGCATTAAAGATTAGCCGCGTACAACTAAGCGTAGGCATACGTTGTAAACTGTAGCGCACCGAAGAGCTACGTGAAGCTACGGAGACAGAATATAGTTCAATGTTGATAGCTGGAACAGGCGTAGCTTCGAATAAAATATCTACTTTTGCGGAGTTTTGGCACTCTACACAGTTCTACGTAGATATACGTGGAGCTACGTAGTTACACGTGGAGTGAGCTGCTGCCGTATACGGCATAATGTCAATTATTAAACAAAACCTACACAAAAAATACATCAACGTAGATCCACGTAGACTCACGTAGCGCTACGGTAAGATACATAACAAGCGAGTGACACACACTGAAGTGAAAGAGGGTTAATAGTATCATATGGTGTGAGAATGGTAGCGCTTCGTAGCTACACCGAAGTTGTACGTGCAGCTACGGTAGTGCTTATGAGTGAGTATCACGCCGCGAGCGCTCAGAATTGGTAACGTCCGGTAGCAGCAATGAAGATGTTTGTAGCGCTCCGTGGAATGTACCACTCTACCTCAGCTACCTATGCTACATAAAGGTCCGTAGACCTACGTAGGTCTACGTAGCGCTACGGCAAAAAACGTGTTTTTGCTGACGTCGATTGGGCGCGCAATGGCAGCTCGGGTGGCAGCCGAATTGGACGTCCTCCGGGACTTAGGCGAAAGATGAATGCGATAGCTACGCCACAGGAAAATAATAAGAGCGTGATTGATGGCGCGGAAGATGCCCAAGCA
>WSTJ01001839.1:0-10574 GCA_019623705.1 Ceratobasidium sp. 428 | reverse complement strand
ATCGGAAACCTGAATGCGAATGCTAAATGGAACCCAAACGAGGCGCGCAATCCACCGCCTACTAACATGGAAGAGTCAGAGCGGGACTCGGAGATGGAAAAATACATTCGAGCAAAATACGAGACGAAGCGATTTATGGACCGGAACCCGCCTTCCAAGGTCCAAACATCCTCTAGCGGCAACCCATACGCGTCTGCTTCGACGTCTGCTACACCTATCTCTGCCTCTGCCTCTCCTTCCACCGCCAGACCCCCGAAACCTGAACCAACCGATCCAAGTCAGACGGTAAGGCTCGGATTCGGCCGCGAGTCGCGAGTAGAGTTTAGTCTCGGGCCAGGAAGCGGGGTGGATATGTTCGATGAGATTGTGCAGCAGAAGAAACCCCCGCCGAGGTCGAGGACTGCGCCGATCCCTGAACCTCCGAAAGCGGTACCGCCGCCTGCGCCTGCCGTCCCAACGCCTACGTCGGTTTCAACGCTCTCAGCGGCTTTTCCTTCGAGAAGTGTGTCTGCGCAACCGCCGGGTGCGGTTGGAGCTTCGGGAATAGGAGGGATGGGTACGGGAATGGGATTAGCGACGGCGGTACCGGCGAATCCGGTATGGGGCGATATGTTGGCTCTACAAACGGGTGGACCACTCCCGGCGGTTCAAACTCCGGACCAGATGTCACCAATGTCTCAGAATAACCCATACGCTTCGCTCGGAGTGTCGCCTTCGTTACCGTCAACGCTTGCGAACCGGTTCAACCAGGCGAGGAGTTTTACGGCCCCGGTTAATACCGGAATGGGAGTCGGCACGTCTGTTAATTTGGGAACTGGAGGAGCTACACCGAATCCGTTTTTCCAGCAGCCGGCCGCGACGGGGAGTAGTATGTTGAGTAATAGCTCGTTTGGTTCTGGATCGATGCTTTCAGCGCCGACGGGTGGGTCATTTGGGACGACGAGTGGCGGGATGGGAGTTTCTCCTGGTGGAGCGTTTGGTGGGAATCCGTTTGGGACTTCGGCTGGCGCGGGAGGGTCGTTGGGAATCTCTGCGAGTGGGACGTTTGGTACACCCATGAACACGTTACAAAGCGGATTCGGGGCTTCGCCGAGCGCGTTCGGGTCATCTACGCTTTCTCCTCAGGGCTCAACGCAGGCCTTTACGCCTTCGCAACAACAACCTTCGCCTTTCCAGACAAACACTCTTTCGCCCTTTGGTGGTGCGACGTCGAATTTAGGGGCGAGCCCGAACACGAACTCGCTCAGCGCGTTTGGGACCGCGATGAGTCCGGCTGGTGGCCAGCTGACAAATTCACCCTTTGGAGCATCAAACTCGCCGTTTTTGCAGACGAATGTGCCAACTGGGTTCCAAGGCGGTTCCTCACCGTTTCAGACGTCTGGTGCTACGCCGTTCCAGCAATCAACGCCGTCGAACAATGCGTTATTCCTCCAACCCAACTCGTCGCCAGCTCCATTCCAACAATCCAACTCGCCATTCCAGCAATCCAACTCGCCCTTCCCCAACTCGAATTCGCCATACCAAGCGAACACTGCGTTTGGGCAGCAAACCCAGGGCTTTATGCCGGCGAATAATAATCCATTTGGGTCTGCCAGTGCGAGCAGCACCAATCCGTTCGGACCGCAACAGCAGCAACAGTTCCAGGCGCAGTTTCAGAACCAGGGGTGGGGTGGGATGTAACACTTGATTTATGTGTTTTCTTGTTGTAATAGATACTCTAATGCACATATTGTAATCTAAAAAGGCAAACTAAATGCGTCCGGCCTCGAAGGGTCCAGGGTCACGTCTCTATGTTACGTAACACATGAGGCGATCCTCTTAGATAGTACCACCATATATAAGGCACCGACTGTTGCGCGTTGCCTCGCTCTTGACTTCTACCCCCTACTTTTTTCTTATCTCTTTTGACGAATAACTTGACTATTAACGTTTTTCACGAGAAAATCTACCTGATATGTCTTCATCTGCTGCGTTGCAATCCAAGCACGGAGATCCGGAAGAGTATAGGCAGCGAAAAGTTGCGCTCATTTCTGGTACGTCGGCTAGATACCTTGAGGCGTGATGATAATGCTAACAAGAACGCTTGTATTGCTTTTACTTTACTGTGGGGATTGGTTCACGTGTCGCGTGATGATATACAGGTATCACTGGCCAGGATGGGTCCTACTTGTGAGTATACTCTCATCAGACGCGTAAAATCTAGATGCTAATACTTATTTACGCGACAGGACCGAATTGCTCCTTGAAAAGGGATACGAAGTGCACGGTATCATCCGTCGCTCATCCAGCTTCAATACCGGACGACTCACTCATTTGTACGCTGTGCGTGTATTTCGTAACTTACCCTCACATACACGTCTCTAAAAACTCCGAAACCTCTTTCTCATATAGGACCAACACGAGCGCCCAAATAAGTTCCACTTGCACTACGGCGATCTTACCGACAGCACCAACCTCGTATACATCATCGCCCAAGTCCAGCCAACCGAAGTCTATAACCTTGGGGCGCAAAGTCACGTCAAAGTCTCGTTCGAGATGGCTGAATATACTGTGCGTGACGCGTTTCTCTTCTCGATCTTGGCAAAAAATTCATTAATACCCGATTTGGATTAATTTACTATATTTGTATACAGGGTGATGTCGACGGTCTCGGCACACTCCGTCTCCTCGACGCGATCCGTACGTGCGGACTCGAAAAGCACATCCGATTCTACCAAGCCTCGACCTCGGAGCTCTACGGACAAGTCGTCGAAACGCCCCAGTCGGAGACGACACCGTTTTATCCGCGCTCGCCGTACGGTGTCGCCAAGCTCTACGCGTATTGGATCACCGTCAACTATCGCGAGGCGTACGGCATGTACGCGTGCAATGGGATTTTGTTTAACCACGAGAGCCCGCGACGAGGCCGGACCTTCGTGACGCGTAAGATTACGCGAGCGGTCGCCGAGATTTTCACGGGGAAACAGTCGTGCCTGTACCTCGGTAACCTCGACGCGAGGCGTGATTGGGGACATGCGCGGGACTATGTCGGTAAGTCTTACCCAAGCATTTAGTCGTTTGTTCGGTTTGTTCATGCTGGTTATTAGAGGGCATGTGGCGTATTCTTCAGCAAGAGACTCCAGATGACTTTGTGCTCGCGACTGGGGAGACTCATCCTGTGCGTGAATTTGTGGAAAAATCGTTTGAAATAGTTGGTATGGAAATCGAGTGCGTATCTTATCTCATTTAAGATATCTGCGTTCTTGACTTACTGCTTTTACAGATGGGAAGGCGAGGGCGTCAACGAAATTGCCAAGGATATTGCGACTGGCAACATCGTCGTGCGCGTCGATCCTCGATACTTCCGTCCTGCCGAAGTCGAGTATGTAGTTCGGTTGTTTCCTTATTTTCGATTGACCTAACCTGTATTCGCAGGCTCTTGCTTGGTACACCGAAAAAGGCCGAGGAGAAGCTCGGGTGGAAGCGCAAGGTCACGTTCGATGAGCTTGTCAAGGAGATGGTGCATGCTGATTTGGATACGGTGCGCAATCTGGTGGAGGACCAGAACTGAATCTAGTTGTATTGGGTTCGGGGGTTGTGGTTGGAATATGGATGTTAATATCATAAAATGTGATAAGCCCTTGTTATTTGTTATATTACAGAAACTCCAGCACGACGCTCTTCTTTCAATTGGAAGTTATCTACTTGGCGTGCTGTAGTGGTTAATTGTCTGTGCCAAGATTTGGGTATCAACTCGAGCTAGGACTACATGCAGCAATTATACATCCCAGTTCTCAGCTAGACAAAGATAGCTAACACGCTATGAGGCGGAAAGCTGCCTCAGCTCGCGCAAGGCACGGTTTATATGCCCGCTGAGCTGGGCAGCAAGAATCTCTGTTGGACTATGCGGGTCGGGTTTAACTTTAACTATGACATTTGGCCAAAGTGCGTGCAGACATCTAACAGTAGAGTCCACAATTAGGCTTAAAAGACAAGCTTCTTTGTGACTCACTTTGCTATAGTTTTGTATTCCTTCAAAAACCCGTATATATCCGTGGTAAACTGAAAGCGCAGCGGGGTTTGCGAGGGGTTCGGTAGTCTCTCAAGATCTCTCGCCACTCTCGCAAGATTAGGCCTAAAATTAAGAGAAGAGATCTCTAGGAAACGTAGTCGAGGAAGCATGGTAGCAAAGTCACGGAGTTCCAGATAATGGAAATCATTCCTTGGGACACGAAAATCTTCAACCAGGGGCAATGCATCAAACAACTCGGGCCATTTCGTACGCTCATCCAAACCGACTAAAGCTGTGAGGTTAACGGATCGGAGCGGTCGCAATCGAAATAGGTCTGTCAATTTAGGAATCGACAAACCCTCGTTAGACTTCCCTATGTCGAATTTGAGCCAAGCCAGTCTAGGGCAACATTTTACGAACGAGAATAGAGAACCACCCCGGTCTCCATTAGATTTCCAAGTCGCATCGGATCCAGGACCAAATCTAATAGAAGCGTGTTCCAGACCACAGAGGAGTGGCTCAACGTTGCAGAGTTTCTTCATAATGTGGGGGTCAAGATCAATGAGCGCAAGACTCCGGAGAGCTGGGAAGGCTGTGTCGTCCAAGTCATATTTATCATAAACTGGGCCACCATAAGCCTTTGATCGTATGATGAGTGTTTCAAGATAGAGGTATGAGCTGACTGCGCGAAACATGTTGGGCTCAAGCGCAGTGGGACTGATGACTAATTTCCGTAGGCTACGAAACGAACCCATTGTCTGGTGCATCGCGAGTGTATCGTCAGTAAAAGTGACCATTCTAAAATTCCTGTTGAGTCCTGTATTAGAAGACGGTTTTCCGGGATAGATGCATAAGGTTTCGAGCTCGAGACATTTGGAAGACACCGCGTTGAGGAATTTTAAGACCGAAGACAAACTTTGCCAGAATGGATAGCCGTCGAGAGCGGTAATTTTGATCTCTCGTAGAGATGGAGATAGAAATGGGAGAAGGTAATCAAGGTGGTCCTCTTCTACCTTTTCCCCTTGGTTTGTGTAGGTCAGACGGCGGAGATTGGGAAAGTTGATCATCTGCTGTGTGTGCAGTGGGTATGTATGCCATAAACTTTGGCCCCAAGGCTCTTCGGCCAGTGGGCAGTTCGCTTCTAGACTTTGAACAAACGGAGCGTATACTTCCAGACGAGAAGTGTCGAGTTTAATGGTCGGGGGATTACTCTCAAGTTACGAGTTAGAGCCGGGAGGACTGTGACCTAGGAGTACTCACTGGGCTTGATGGGGCGGGACACGGCATCTTAGGAATAAGCCTCAGTAGATATACAGCTCCAGGGACATGCTTCCACACAAAGGCTCCAGCGTATAGAAACATGTGCCGGTTGACTCGCAACAAACGCGCGCACCGCTCTTCGTGACTTGCGAAGCTGCATATTAGTGCTGCCAGTTCCGGTATCTCCAAGACTCGCTCCGAGACTGATTTATTGCCCGGCTCCATGATGACAGAGTGGCTGAGAGGTAGAAATCAGGATAGACCCAGTATTTTATCCAATAGGCGACAACTGAACACGCTTGGTCAGTGTTATGGTAGGATCGCTTGACCAAGCCAGCCCGGCGACGACGGTAGACGGGTCGAAGAAAGAGCGATGCGCGACGTTGACGTTGGCACGCCGAGGCGATCGTGGCGAGTCGAACGCGTCGCCACGTGTGCCACGTGACCCGGCGATCTCCGCTTGGCTGCGTGTACTCCCATACAGCAAAGCACCGCCGGCCAAAAGCCTTTGCAGAATACACCAAGCTATTCGAATGCGCCAAATCTACACGACACACAAACCTAAAATCATGCACACAAGATGTTATTGTAGCCTTCAAGCGATCATATATGGTTTTTAGAGGTGTTGTTTATCTTAAGCTATACAATCGTACCTAACATATGTTTATTGGTTCTACTGTAGAAACTCCGACATGGCGTGCCCCTTCCTTCGACCGGGAGCCGTGCGACTAGCGTACTGGAACGATTTATTTTATCTGTGGCAAAAATCTTGTCAACTTGAGCCAAGACTACATGCAGCGATCATACATCCCAGTTCTCGGCTAGATGAAGATAGCTAACACGCTATGAAGCAGAAAGCTCGCGCAAGACACGATTTATGGTTTTGCTGAAGTCGGCAGCAACAATATTTGTTGGACTTAGAGGGTGGGGTTTGATGTCGATTACGACATTTGGCCAGAGTACGTGCAAACATCTATCAGCCGCGTCCATAATCAACCAGGCTGAAAACACGCGTTTTTTGTGACATACCTTGCTACAATCTTGTAGTCCTTTACAAGCTTGAATATATCAATATTGAGCCGAAAGCGCAACGGGATTTGAGAGGGGTTTGGTACGCTCTCAAGGTCTTTCGCAATTGTCCAAATATCAGGTCTGAAATCGAGATAGTACACCCACAAGGAATGTAGTCGAGGAAGCATGATAGCAAAGTTACGAAGCTCTGGATATTGGAACCCATTCCTTGGGAGATGGAGTTCTTCAACTAGGGGCAAGGCACCAAACAACTCAGCCCATCCCGCATGCTCAGTCAAACTGACTGAAGCTGTGAGGCTAACGGATCGCAGCGGTCGCGGCCGAAATAAATCTGTCAATTTGGGGATTGATACGGCCTCCTTGGACTCTCCAATGTCAAACTTGAGCTCCGTCAAATTAGGGCAGTATTTTACAAGTGAGAACAAAGAATCAGCCCGGTCCCCACTGAAGCCCCAAGCTGTATTGGATCCAGGTCCAAATTGAATGGAAGCGTGCTCTAGCCCACAGAGAAGTCGCTTGACATCGCTGAGTTTCTTCATAACGTGGGGATCGAGATCAATTAGTTCAAGACGTTGGAGAGCTGGGAAGGACGTGTCGTCTAAGTCATATTCGTCATAAACAGGGCCGCCATAAGCCTTTGATCGTATGATAAGTGTTTCAAGATAAGGGTATGAGCTGACTGCACGAAGCACGTTGGGCTCAAGCACGGCAGGACTAATAGCTAATTCCCGTAAGCCACGAAATGAGTTCATCGTCTGATGCATCGCGAGTGCGTCATCAGTAAAGGTGGCTCGTTCAAAATCCTCGTTGAGTTCTGCATTAGAAGATGGTTGTCCAGGATAGATGCGTAGGCTCTCCAGCTTGGGACATTGAGAAGACACCACGTTGAGGAATTTTGAGACCGAGGACAAGCTTTGCCAGAGTAGACAGCCGTTACAGGCGGTGATTTCGATTTCCCGTAAAGATGAAGATAAAAATGGAAGAAGATAGCCCAGTTGGTCCTTTTCTGCCTTTTCTTCTGGACTTGTGTAAGTCAGGCGGCGGAGTTTGGGAAAGTTGACCGGTTGTTGTGTCTGCAGTGGGTATGTACGCCATAGACTCTGGTCCCAATGCTCTTCAATCAACGGGCAATAGGCTTCCAGACTTTGAACAAACGGAGCGTATAGCTCTAGGCGAGAAGTGTCGTGTTTAATGGCCTGGTGATTACTCTGAAGTAACGGATCAGAGCTGGGAGAGATGTCATTTATAATACTCACTATGCTTGATGGAGTGGTACATTGCGCCCCAGGAGCAGGCCTCAGTAGATGTATAGCTCCAGGGACATGCTTCCACACAAAGGCCCTAGCGTACAGAAACATGTGCCGGTTGACTCGCAACAAGCGTACGCAGTCATGTTGGCTTACGAAGCTGCATATTAATGCTGCCAGCTCCGGTATTCCCAAGACTCGTTCCGAGACTGATTTATTGCCCGATTCCATGATAGCAGAGTGGCTGGAAGGTAGAGTTGAGGATGAACCCAGTATTTTATCTAACAGGCGACAACTTGAACACGTTTGAGTTCGTATAGTTTTGTTTGGTCAGTGTTATAGCAGGATCGCCTAATCAAGCCAACCGGGCGACGACGACAGACGAGAAGGAAGAGCGACGTCAGGATAGGCTCGTGACCAGCCGCCGTCGCAAGCTCAACCTTGCCATCGTGCTTCCAGCACAACGGCAAGGTCATGTGATGTCAGCGTGGGTCAGGGAAAGAAGCAGGGATCCAGGGACAACGCACATGGCAAGGTCGAGCTTGCGAGACGGCTGGTACAGAACTAGTAATCGGTTCGCAGCCGATTTTTGATTACTTCTGATTAGTCCCAGGAGTAATCACTTTTGTAATAGGGCTCTGGGGGCCGTTTGGGGCATGTAAAATGTCGTCAATACATGTACCGCAAACGAGACGCGTGGATTCTAAATATATGGTCGAGAAAAAACACTTACGATTGTGCATTCCGGCTGTTCTGGCGGCGCGAGGCATTTAAAAACACCGCGGTTGGCATCTAGTACATGTTTTTAGCGCGTGTACCGAGTTTGGGAGCACCAGGCTCAGTGTGAGTCGAGAGAATGCGGTTATGATTTGCCTTGGGACAACTGAGATGTGTCCATAGACAAAATATGCTTAGGTAAGCGAGGTCAACACTCGCAGCGAGCGGCGCATTCTCCGGCGTGCAGTCGTTCAACGGGCTTCTGAGTGGTTCGAAGGGCATGATAGCTTAGCGAGGCGCGATTATTAACCAACGATATAGCATTAATCAAGCAAAAAATCCGCGAGTACATGAATACAACACAGAACACGAACACATTCAGCGCGGCGGGGGTGGAGGCGGGGGGTAATAGTCTGGACCGACAGGATAAGCGTATCCGTAAGGGTATCCACCGCCGTACGGCTGTGGTTGGTGCCCAGGCGCTCGGGGGAAGTGGTAAGGCGGCGGAGGGGGCGGGTGTCCGTAGGGAGGTTGGTGTTGAGCCGGCGGTTGAAAGGCGAATTGCGCGTTAGGATAGTGGAAGTGCGCAGGAGGGAGGGGCTGCTGGTGTGCCGTCTGTGGATGGTACGACTGCGACGTCGTATAATAGTGTTGATCGACTGGTGGGCCAGTTTAAAGGGCCGCGCCGGTTGTGGCGGGTGGCATTTGCACTGTCATAGATAATGTGAATGAGTAGTATAATTGATAGTCAAGGTACTCACCAGCCGGGGTGTTAAAGTTCGGATTAATGAGTGAACTTGTCGAGTTCGATGTGGCGCTGGGAGTGCCTGGAGCTGGCGCAACGTTTCTCGGGCGCGTTATACGTGATCCAGAGGGGTTTCGGCCGCGTTGAGACGTCATGTGCAAGATATATGCGCTCTCGTTCAGGGGTGCCAGTCGCACCAAGTACGCCAACGAAATGCTGACTCTCGTCCATCACGCCACAACTGTGTGGCCGGCAGCTCTACGGTTAGTGGGTCGAGTCGTCAAACAGATTACAAACAACTCACTATGCCTTGTAGCGACCTGGTACTCAAGAACTGGCTCTTGAACCCCGCGGGCCGCCCCGATTCATTTGTCCCTCTCGACCTTGTGCAGGAGCACGGTAACCTGTGGATCAAAGTGAGTGGTAGGCGAACAAAAATAGGCCAAAAAATAACTTACCTGGGCAGACCATCTACAGCGCCCAAGGGAGCAACGCATCGTGGTCATGACTCTCAGTCATATCACCTTGCGTCGAGCCTCTAAGAGCGCTGGCGCGAGACCTCAACAACACGCTTGGAACCTATTTGGGTGTTAAACATACCTCGCCCGACATTTCGATGGATAATCAAAAAATTATGGTCAGTTTAGAACGGCACAGCGTATATAAACTCCAACCTGGGCGTACCTTCAACGGTAAAGACGAGCTAGTTCCCGACATCGAGACCCTGGGATTAACAAAGCTATTGGACGGATGTCCGAGTGGGCTGGAGGAGTACAACAAGTTGTTCAAGGCATCGCAGGACCTAGTACGGCAACCTCGCATCTCCCAGATGGTATCCCATACGACGCTTCCCCGCACTCCGCAAGAAGCGGCGTCGAATTCTACGGCCGAACGCAGCGTACGGAGCACGTTAAGAGACGTCGAACAGCCCTAGGATCGAGCTACTACGGCCGAGGACGATGAAATTAGCGAAACCGAGACCGATGACGATCTGGTAGTGAGTGAGGAGGCCGAAGACGAACTAGTTGAGGCTTTGAAGGCGGCGGAAGAAGAGGACGGGGACGATGAATTGGAGTGGAAGTCGACCGACGGTGATTCCGACGTTGCTGAGGACGAGGATTAGGGTGAGTTGTGCATTGCGCGTTGTTCGAGGCCGACGTTGGTGGCTAATCGCCACTTTAGCGCTATGACTAAGCATATCCACATAAGACCAAACTGGCCGCTTGTCGAGCCAATTGACGGATTACAAGAACTAATCCATGTATTTAGCTGCTTAGTCAATTGTAGAGAGGTATGAGAGGTTATGTGAGCCTTAGCTGCTCGTTTTTTAGCGTCACGGAGGGCCGATTCAGTTCGCTTTCGTGAATTACACAAGGTTTATTGCAATAATTATCTGTGGGCAGCCTTGAAAACGAGCGCGAAGATGCTCTAAGGGTAGTAGAGCGATTTTTATTAATACATCTATACACAAACACGCTGGACGGATGAGCTACGGCTCGAACACTGGCGGGACCCAGCCAGATTTCGCTAAGTCCCGCCAGCCCTCTCGCCCGAACGACCTCGGGCGAACTCACTAGGAGTT
>WSTJ01001838.1:0-10575 GCA_019623705.1 Ceratobasidium sp. 428 | reverse complement strand
AAGCCAAGGATCCGAATCGTGCGGCCGCGCGCTACAGCAGGCCGTTCACCTTCATCCATAGTTTCTTGAATTGCTTCGAGGTCAAGGAACTCCGGATTCATACGTCCCATGTTCGAATACTGAGGTAATCCTGGGGGCACCAGCGGAGCGAGGATAGATGTTTCAGACGGAGGTGCAGTGTCGTGTGAGTACATCCCTCCGTTATATGAAGTGAAATGTAGGCTATCCATAATAAGGGGCATGCGCAAGCTGGGTACCGTGATATATGAACTTGGAAGCCGTATGTGCTGAGACCAAGACCGTCAATAAGGTACTAATCGGCCACCCAACGTACGCCGCTGCAAAATCCCGCGCTCTCGAAGCCTGACCAAGTCTGAAAGATATATAGGCTGTCAGCTTCTATTCTATGTGATTGGTACAGGTTAGAGAGTGGTTCGTAGGCGCTAGGGCGCGTTTGAGATGATAGTACGTAGAGGTGTTGTGGCGCTCACTTCAGCTCTCAGCAACAGCACTACGCTAGTGCAGTAGATTTAGTGAGATGTATTGCTTACCGGGGAAAGTAGTATATGGGTGGACAATATGCGAGCTTGGAGGAAGGGCGGGTTATGACGGTAGGTGGGTTAGGGGCTCTCAGGGGCGTGCTTCTAATGACTCCCGTTGTGACACTCTGCCTACTAGAACTGAAATTCGAATTTTTGTCGTCAGATTCACTTGAGTGCTTTGGTGGTGTACCGAGCTATGCTGTACTACTGAGCACGTTTGGGAGCAGTGTCCGATGGGTTTATGGTACTCACATGTATTCGGATGTAGTGTGGGAGAAATGTAGTCGAAATTCAACACCACAAGTCCTGCAACAATAGCAGTGGAAATTATACGAGAAATTGAGATGGCGGTGAGACTATCGCAAAGAGGGAGGGAGCTGGGGCGGGGTGGTGGCTGAGCGAGGGTGTCGCCAATGTATATTAAACTCAGCTGAGAGGTCTGGTGGCCAAGCTGATATACGCGGGTGGCTCTGCATCCGGGGGGTTACGCATCGAATCGAGGAACTCAATGCATCCGAACCACTGCGACCCTACGCATAGATCTCTTGTGTATAACTCGCGACCGTTACAACCTCCAACTGTTTTTTATGCCCGCCCTGCTTACATCCCTACAGTCGCCACCGTACTTATATCCCGGAGCGCCAAAAGACTTCACTTAAACTCAATGCTCTTGCCATAGGCTAATAGCTTACCGAGACTTGGTAGAGAGTGGAGGTTGACTGCGTAATCGCGCTTTGGAGTATTCAAGGTTGAGCACAGTTTGAAGATAGCTGTTTCAGACAGCTACCCCAACTATACCATACGGCTTAGATGCTGAGATTACGATAACTTCCCTACGAGCTATTATCGCGGCATAGTCACATGTTGCCTGCGGGGCAAAGTACGGCTATGTTGAACGATATCTGTGTGCGCCACGTCTGAGTATAACATGGAGTCATGCGAACCAATACCCTGGCTATGATCGACGATCCAAACCTTAATATGCGTGTTCGGGTCTTTCGCTTCTGGATCGGCCTCGTTAGATGGATGAGGCTCCTTTGTCCGAAGCACAGGGCAGCATCAGGGCAGTGTACTCAATTTTAACCGATTCTTTCCGTAGCCCAGTCATGATAACTAGTGAAGAAACCATACGCCGTGAACCATCTACTTAGAGTTCCTTCGGGGTTGATGCACCATATTATACCCACGGATTAAAGCGTTTATAGAGTGGTTTTGATTCGGCCCGTATGTGTAAAACATTAAGTATATGGAAAATACACGAGCAAAAATGGGACCTTAACCATGCATTCGGTAGGTGAACAAAGCAATACTGACTCATCCCAATCGCCTATATCATTGGTCCGGCCGTAGTAACAGGAATTTACAGCCAATATGATCAAGTCTAACAGACGCTAAAATATAGCATCAAGAGGTAGTACATGTCTCGTGATAACACTTCGGAGCCCACTGCATATGTTCTGTCTCTGTCCAGACACGAACAATCGCTGGGGTGTTGTCCTGTGTTGTTACGCGATGAGTAAACACTGGATCAGTATATTCACAATCACTTCACCTGAACTGAGCAAATGCGTTTGCATTTTTCGCACGTTGCAGAATAAACGTCCCGGTAAGATGCTAGTAGTGACTGTATGGAGGGGATCTCCGTTATATTCGCCAAGGAGATAGGTAGTGAACGTACGGCCAAGTCGGGTACTCCGATGTCTTTATCCTCTGCCATAACCTTGAATATATATTGTGAAATCGAACGAAATACGCTATATTCGGAACTGGTTCGCTAAAGAATTATTCAGACACAGCTAGGCTAGCTCGGATGCAGTGTATACCTGTTCTCGTATACCGGAAACGGATACGGAGTTAATCCTCAACGTTCTATCTTGCCCTACTCCATCCCTTAGGTTGATATAGCCGACAAGCACATTCGACACAACAACCCGAAGAGCGCCAAGCTGCTTAGCGCCAGAATCTGTTTGGGTCCAAATACTCATGTTGGCATCTGGATTGGTTCGATTGAAGCTCTCAGTAAACGACAGTAGATTGTCTCGCGTTAATTCTCCGTTAGTTTGGTTAGTTGTCCTGGGAGGATATGATTGTGATTTGGCTGCCGGTCGTTTTATTGGTGGAGTAGTGTCTACTTGTGTTCTGGAAGACAAGCGAGTTAGACAAATTAGTAAATACAGTGTTATAAACGACTTACCTTTGCCGCTTCACTTCCCTTCGACTATTTTGAAGGTCGGTTGCTCTTAGGTTTGGTTCCATGTCAGCCGCAGCAAGTGCATCTTGTACTTCGCTCGATGCAAGTTCTTCGGCGAGAGACGAAACATTTTTTACAGCAGAACGGAGGTGTACAGGTAAATTTCCGGCTGATACTTCTCGTACCGTAGCAAGCCGAGTTATTAAGGACGCAAGAACGTTGACCTGTGCTTCAAGCGCCGGCATGATCAGAGTTGAGGAGAACGGTAACACGTGCCAATGTTTGGCGACTCAGTTGTGGGCTGCCACTAGCGCTCGTACTTGTTTTACGTCTGTGACCACGTTCAAACTCCCACCATGTCCAGTGAATCCGAGCTCACGGATCCTTCCTCTGATTATGATGTGGAATCTACCCAGGAAAGCACCAGCAAGAAACGCAAAGCCAAGTCCTCTTCGACGTATGTGATTAAGGACGCGCTGAAGCAGCCAAGTACCGCATCGGTAAGCCTTTGTTGTTTATAACGAAGGCACCAACTCACAAAACATAGTACGCCACCGACTGGCTTGCAAGTAAGTAATATTTTACTGTATTATTGGCTGGGCCCTTACCTTGCTTTCTAGAGCAGATGAAGACTGGCGACATTAAAGTTGACCCCGAGTATCAAAGGAACGTGGTGTGAGTGTACGCCCCTCAACAGCTACGCAATTGACTATTCACTGACGTAATACATAAAGATGGTCGGACGCGAAACAAAGCAAGCTTATTGATTCAATCCTGCGCAATTTCTACGTCCCGCCAGTATGTAATTCTGTGTTCAATCCAAGCTTCCTAATAGCCTGAGCCTTCTCTGGTAGATACTGTTCTGTGAGGCTTCCTACCTTCGGTGCTTCATGACAAAACGATGACTAAATTTTGGAACTAGGTATTTCAGAGGACTCGTCAGGAAACCAAACGCGAATTTGTATTGATGGTAAACAGCGCCTTACGTCTATCCGTCGGTATGTACGTCTGTTTGTGGTTACTTCGGCCACTGGGCTCAATGTGTGATATCTTGTAGCTTCTTGGATGGCCTGGTATGTGTTTCTGTTCGTAGCTTTGAAATGATCTAACGGAGACTTACTTTTAGATCCCCCGTTAGTAAACTATATCATCGACTCACCCATTACTAATCGCTGTATTACTATTTTATCTCCACTGAAGACAAAGACGGGTATGTTCAAAACATCACTGGGCTCGCTGCTTGGTGACGATCCGTTTTTCCGTAGGAAAATGTCCTTCTACTTCAAACAGGCTGATGGCACTAAAGCCGTTCGATTGTTGCCGGAGCCTTTGAGAAAACAATTCCGTAATAAGACGTTAGTATGTATTGAGTATCGAGAACTGAGTCCTGTGCATGAGGCAAGTATTACTTATTCGGCTTGTGACCTATCTAACTACAACTGCTTTGGTAACAGCGCGAAATGTTCCAGGTACGCCTTGAAGGGTAGCGCCTTGATTATAAGCTGACTCTCCACCTTAGCGTGTACAGCTAGGCATGGCCCTCACAACGGGGGAGCAACTACAATCGTTCGATGGCCCGATGGCCCAGTTCGTTCATCGAATACACGCCGAACTTTTCGAAAAGGCCCATATCGAGACCGAAATGAATCTCGCGATTGAACGTGGCCGGGGATTTCAAAATCTCGTTCAAACTATCGCTTGCATTGCGCGGCTCCCCGAATATGTCCATGCTACCTACCCCCAACAGACCAAACTACTCCAGTGCCAAGGGATGTCCCCAGAAGCAATCAGGGTGATCCAGAGCAAATCTGAACGCGCGCTACGTCTTTTGAAGAACATTGCTAGTGATGCTCAACTTTGTACATCTGCATTCAGTCTTCCAGCACGGGCAACCCGGAACTCGCCCGTAGAGTTTTGCTTTTCGGTACTTCTAATTGCTATGCGGATGGACGAGTCTGGCGTTGGGCCGGCGCAACTTGCACAGGCGATTGGGATGATGAGAACGGCCATGAGGGCTATTCATGTAGACATGCGGTCGAATAGTAATGTGGCTATGGTAAGCTTATGGGCAATATTTGCTCGGCTGATTTGCTAATACTTTTTATAGTCATTCTGGAACTACTTGAACGGAAAACATCAGGAGCCCTCGCAGGCTGGCTCGTCTACACAGGTTGTTGCAACACCAGCAGTCAAGAAACCCCGCGTCAAACCTCCTCTTACACCAGAAACTCCTATTCGAGCTCACTACGCCCAAGCTTCTCAGTCATCAATCACTACCAAGCCGCATCTCCAATCTCCTCCTAGATCTGAGACTTCCGCTCAGTTCCATGGTATCTTTGGCAGCAACACCTCAGAACAATCGTCTGACATGTTCCATTCGAGCCTATCAAAGGTTAAATATTCAGAACCTATGTAGACTATATCCTGCCCATTTTTGATTCTATCTATGTAACCACCTAGTCAGGTTAACCAGCCTCTCTCCCGTTTTTCGGGGGGGTGATTATTACGGGAGAGAGTCTGGGACGGACGCGTGATTGACTCCTTGGGTCCCAGCTTCGGCGATCTCGGAGACGTTAGCCGACGGCGCGAGACCTGCCGGCCGATTGCCGGAGGGCAGCACGTGATGTATATAGCTTACAAATATACTCCTGAGAGTGCAGTTAGGGGCTAAACCGAGTGAACCTGAGTATCCGACGTCGACTTTGCTTACTTTAACGTTTCGCCGAGTGCCCTACTGATGTCTGAAAGCTCGTCCGCCCATGGGCAGGCTGAACAACGCCCAGCGCCTCCTGTTCGTAGTACTCGGAAGAGACGCACCGGCCGCGCCGCCGAGTCTCAAGCGGCTGCAACGACTCCTGACGTACTTGAGAGCCCTGAGAGGGCTCCCGCTGCCTGTCTGTCCTGTGGATGCTCGACTGGTGGTGTTCACCCAACTTCTGAACCACTTAACCCTTCGGGGTCTCAGTCTACAACACAGGACTCTGCCGTCGCTGAATCCAGCACTACCGGGTCCAAACGAAAGTCCCCCCAGAACACGAGCGAGAAGTTTCATGCAGTTATGGCTCTACTCGGAAGCAAAAATCACTTTACACTAGGCGATTTCTTTGAGTGCTTATTTGCTGAAAGAGAGACTCTTACCGATTCTGAAAGGACTCAGCTATCCGCTTGGCTCAAGGGCAGGACAAAATCTGGGTACCGGCCAGTTGAAGCAGTCGTAGCTATGTATCAGCACTCCCTGTCGCTTCGTTTCTCTGGCGGAAAGCTTGAACATAGCGATTTTTCCGAGCTAGCCCCTCAGGACAACAAACCACTGTTCTTGGACAAATACCCTCGTAGTGCCAACCTCCTGCCGCCTGCTTCGAGCTCTCCAGAGCACTTCAGCGCTCGTGAAGGTCTTGAAGAGCTGTTCGCTCGTTCAACGCTGGCGATTGTCGATTTGGAGGCGGAGAAACTTTGTGCGAAGGAAACGGGCTTGTCTCGCGGTGCTAACACGACCTGGGACCTATTGCTGAACTACAGCCTCGCTCGGGAGCACTCGGTTGTCCAGAATCAAGCTCCAGTGAGCTGGGCAATCGCTTCGACAATGGCCTGGAGCCGCAAGCGAGAATGGAAGCCCAGCGAAGTGACGCAAGACCTGGAGGATGTTGAATCAGACGACGAGCCTGCAAGCCAGGAGGCACCAATTCCAGTTCCTAGGACTGGTGCTTCAGATCGAGCTCGTAACCCTGTATTGGTGAGCGTTCTGAGATAAGGAGTGTTACTATACTTATCGCAATACAGGCTATCCTAATTGTGTTTCTTATTCTTTTGCTATTTCGGAACAAAAACATTAACCTTTTTCAGCATTTCTTGGGCGTCTTCTTGTTCGCTTGCAACTCACCCAAGCAGGTCTATCAGGTTCTGGGACGTCTTGGAATCGCTTCTGCTCACTCTACTGTGCATCTTATCCTGGGAAACCTAGCCAACTCTGCATACAAGAACCTAGCTCTGATGGGTTCCAACGCAAACGAGAGCGCTCTCGACCCAGACCGGGAACAGGAGTACTTTGGATTCGTCATGGACAATGTCAACAAGGGCCATAAGGCGTGGAAACAGAGTGTAGCTAAAGCAACTCAGGTCAAGAGTGGGACTGCGGCGACTGCAATCGGCTTAGAGGATGTCCAACCTGGCGCTTTCAAACCCGAGGACTACTTTGCGAGACTGGATAGCTGCCCGTAAGGGCCTTTCTATCCTAAATCTATTCTAAATAGGTTCTAAGTGGGTCTATCGACCAGGAGGGCGGGAGCGCTTGAGACACAGCCACAAATGTACATACAGGGTTAATCAAATATTTGTGACAGCTCGCGATCGGTGGCGGGACTTGACGTGTGGGGCGGGTTGATCGTTGGACGTGCGTCCGACTGCGAGCCAGCGAGCAAGAGACGCCGGCCAAGTGGTGGTCGTGCATGACTGGCAATGACACACACGGGGGTAGTTTTGCAAAATAATGACATTGGCACATGTCTCAGACAAAACGCACGGACAGATGAGCATACGGCTCTGAATTTCAAAATCAGACTGTGGAGCCGACACAGCCCCAGCTGTCAATGCCATTACCAAATTGAGGCTATATGCTCGTCTGTCCGTGCGTTTTGTCTGAGACATGTGCCAATGTCATTATTTTGCAAAACTACCCCCGTGTGTGTCATTGCCAGTCATGCACGACCACCACTTGGCCGGCGTCTCTTGCTCGCTGGCTCGCAGTCGGACGCACGTCCAACGATCAACCCGCCCCACACGTCAAGTCCCGCCACCGATCGCGAGCTGTCACAAATATTTGATTAACCCTGTATGTACATTTGTGGCTGTGTCTCAAGCGCTCCCGCCCTCCTGGTCGATAGACCCACTTAGAACCTATTTAGAATAGATTTAGGATAGAAAGGCCCTTACGGGCAGCTATCCACTGCAGGAGCAGAAACGTCGTGAACTGACCTTGGACAAGCTCTACAACGACATCGATGTATCCCACCTACGAAAAGCTGGCATTGGCATGATTATGCGTCTATTTGTTGTGCATATACCTACCTTGAAGCCACTCTCCGGCGACATCGAGACCTGGTTCTCAGAAAACTGTACCCGACGAAAGCTTCGCCTGCGGAAAAGCAACATTCAGCCTATGGGTACTTCTGGAATTGATGAATCGACTGCGAGTGGAGGCTCTGAAGTTCTGCATGACTTGGCACAACAAATGGAGCTAAACGACGACTCTCTCAAGAACTTCCTAGTCATGGTATGCGGAGACTGGCTCTCTGTTGACCGGCTTCGTAAAGCAATTCGGTACAAGGCTAAGGACTCAACAATCTATGAGCAGCGCCGATGGGCTTTGCCAATCATTCAACTGTGGCACATGAAATGGGCGTTCCTCAACAGAGAAAACCTGGCAGAAAACTTAAGCTAAACTAAGTCAAATTAACCTTAATTTAGCCCTTAAGACTCTGAACGACTCCCCCCCCCTTGTTAAGGTTAATTTGGTTAAATTAACCTGGGGGGGTCCTTAATTTAACCAAATTTAACCAAATTTAATGGATTTAAGCCCCAATTTTGATCACCCCAAAACTCACCCATTTGGCTCTCTATGGCCACTAGAGCCTTCTAGCACACTCAAAAACATGTCTGGGGGGTGTTTTGTAGGTCAAAGCTTAAGGGGCTAAATTCATGTAAATTTTGTTAAATCTCATTAAATCTGTTAAATCCGCTTAATTTAGCAAAATTAAGTCCCCAGGGCTTAATCACACTTCCGCTTTTTCCTGACGCTCAAGGTTATTTTCAAGACACATTGGCCTGACGAGACTGGACCAGACACTTTCATCAATCTGCGACACGGCTTTGAGTCTATTGGAAGAAGTTTCAACCCTACAAAGTGTGATTTCTATCCGGGCCATGAAGGCTTGAAGGCAGTGTTCGACACACTTGTTTTGACTAGCGCATTGGAGATCCTGAAAGGCTCCCGGGGCGACGCATCAGATACTGCGCCAGGGGATCAACACTCTCATATGCTATCGGATCTACGCACTTACTTTGCGTCTGGAGGTAAACTTGAGAATTGTACGCTTGCGGAGCTTCAGGGTCTTGCTGGCTCTATCTACGACCGCTTCATGACCACAGAAGCATACTTGAAGGCTAGCTCGGTCACAGACTTGGATCTTGAGGAGTCAGAGCTCACCAAGGCTATGGGCGAGATGATGGCTACAGTTGGGCAGAAAAAGCGCAAATCAAAATCGCGGGCTGAAGCGACTGCTCCTGGACCGGGAGCTGGTATGAACCTTGATGACGATGGCTCTGAGGACAGTAGCACATCTTCTGGAGCTGAAGCTATGGATGGAGTACAACCTGCAGAGGGTATCCTAGCAAGCAATTTGGGAGACACAGCACTCGGAAATGCTGTTCTACTCATGCGTGATGCTTTCTGGTACCTTGAATTTGCAACTGCCATCACCGAGGGCGATATTGGGCGAGTTTTTGAGATTATAAAGGTGAGTAAACGCGCATATATCTGTGGTGCGAATGCAAACGGTGTCCAAAATCATCCCTAGGTACTCCGATTTTCGTTCTGGGGCGGCGGTGCAACAAACTATGGCAACGAACTGCTGGAACTGGCTTGCAACTACTTCTATGAGTATCCCGAGAAGCTGCAGGACGCCATTCTCAACAATTATCTGGTCAATCCTTCAGGTCTTCCAAACCACTGGCATGAACTTGACCTACTCAGGAAAAAATGTGAGTGCAATTAAAGTCGGGGGTTGTGCAGGCATTCATGAACTGCCGTTTCACTTCATTGGATCACTCTATTGCACCAAGTGCAATAAACCTCAGATGACCTACAAACCAAAAAGAAACACTATATATACATGAATCGGCCAATTGGTGCTTAAATCCAGACATGGACGGCTATACGTGAATCGGAATGTTTATTTAAGCGCATTGTTACAAACAGGAGAGCAACATGTAGCGACGATGGAAACAATATGCCGACGAGTAGGTAGCAACGAAGAGAAATCGCGATAAAAAGCACGCAAAAGTAATGACAATGGGCACAAGCCGTCGTCAGATGAAGTAATAGCGTTACGGCGACAAAGAAAAAACACGACGGCGAGGACAGGAAAGGCTCGGCGAGGATGAGAAGATTCAGCGATGAGCAAAAAAGGTAACAGCGCGAGAAATACGGCAATGCTCGATCAGCTCGCGCTTACGCTCTGCCAGTGGGACATCAAAAGAAACATATGATGGTTGTAGAAATCGTTGAATAGAAGCCATACGTGGGTGAGGACGCCAGGAGCTGAGCCGTGTGGATGAGTCACAGGCGAGGAAAAATCTGGGGCAAGGTGACACGCGAGCTTCAGGTAGGTCAGCGGCAGAACCAAAGACGCGCCAGGCGTGCCAGAGTCCCGTAGCGTCGTGTTGTACATGCAGTGAGTGGAAGCGCAGTCGGGCGAGAAAGGTGAAAAGACGTCGAGATAAACAAGAGGGCCGTCGTACAGGTGTACGAGACCAGGAGGAAGTGAGAAGATGGCACGAACGCGGCCGGCGCGATAACCTGAACGGACAGTCAGCACGATGAACGTTGTGGCACAAGAAGAGAGGACAGGACGTACGTTCGAGTCCGAAGCCGGAGGGGCTGGCAGGGAATAAAGCCGTGTCGAACACGCCACTACGCGAAACTCGGCCAGCGGTATCGCGAACGGGGGGGCGGGCTCGCAGGACGTCGCGGTGGCAGGGCTCGCATGGTGCGAAGGGAAGTGGGTGGTGGTTGAGGACGGCCTTGTGCCAGAGAGGGAATTGGTCAGAGGGGAGGAAAATGGGTAG
>WSTJ01001837.1:0-10577 GCA_019623705.1 Ceratobasidium sp. 428 | reverse complement strand
CATGTCCGTACTGGACGCTGTCGTAATGCTCGTCCGCAAAGCCGTCGTAATGCTCGTTTAGAACGCCGTCGTAATGCTCGTCTAGAACACCGTCGTAATGCCAGTTAGGAAGACTGTCGTAATGCTCGTATGGTAAGCCGCCATAATGCCCGTCCCGAACGTCGTCGTAATGCCCGTCCGTTTAGGTGTCATATGGTAAGCCGTCGTAATGTTGGTCCAGGATGCCGTCGTAATGCCTGTTCATAGACCTGTCGCAACGCTGGTTCAGTGGATTCTCGTAACACTCATGCGGCAGGCTGTTGTAATGCCCGTTTGGTGGGCCGTTGTAAGGCTCGTCTGAGGAGCCGTCGTCATGTCAGTGACACACGCCTTGATTGCTCTATACATTCCTGTTATTTTACCGATGTATGTCAAGTTAGCGAATTATTCATATACATCCTCATACCAAATCCACCTTGACTTTTCACACGCATTGATTGCCCAACATGAGGAAGTAGGACACGTTAGTGAAACATCACGCCGCCGCGCTCCATCATTATTCATTACAATGTTCGACTGGATGGTCTACGGTGGTTGAACATGTGTGTTTCGTGCCTTCTCAGCATGTTGATTGTCACCTGGCTTTTGTCCTGTAGACTCCATTGAATTCTCTGCGGTTGCCTTGATGTAAGTATTATCACACTTCATCTTGTTGCCTCGATGTGATCGTTCTATCCCTTCACATCTGTTTACAGAATTTCGCTTTCCAGATCGAACTCCTCTTGGCTCAAAGCTTAAGGGTAAAACACAACGGCCTCTTAGTTTGTCTACTATTGAACTGACAAAAAAAAAAGCGCAGTTCATAGTCTAACCACGCTCCATGCAATGTCTGAGTGTATATAAAGTCAATGTGCACGTCGCTCAACCACCAACTGATCCTTCCCACTCATAGTTCTAACCTGTTATGTTGTTTCTACGAGCACGTGCACAGCGGTTTAAGCCGGCTACCGGCCGAAACTACCGTATCTCACGTGCTCCTTATACCACTCAGTCCGAATCTGAAGTCCCGTCGTTCTTGAAGTCTGGCACCGCTACTGTAAGCGGTCGTACGTTTGAGAAACGTAATAAGGCTGTTGTAGACGGTTACGAGGCCTCATTGAAAGGTCCGTTAATATCTTCTTCATTGATTGTTCTCTTGCTAACGTACTGGTGCAGACCGTAGCTCGGCCAAGAAAGTTGAGATTGATGAAGTTCGTGAAGAGTTTGGGTGGACCGGGCCGAGCTCTCAAACGCACAATGACAATATCCTCCATGATTCTGACAACGAATGGGTCGACGAGGAGCCCTTCCACTTCCTGTCGACCACTTCAACTAGGTATGCACGGCCGAGCTACCTCTCTCAATCCTGGTTCGAGCGGCTTCAAAGGGAGCAATACGCATGGGATCAGCAACTGAGCGGAATATGCGATGAGTATCTGGCCTACGCTCGAACCAGCCCCCCGTCTCCACCTGACCCATCCAGCACCGGTACCGAACAGGCTTTCACACTTCTCTGTATTCGCTCACTTGTAAGTCTGTTTCGTTTCTCAAGCTTCGTGTCTGACTTTCTTCTTATCCAGCGAGGGAAAAAATTACCTTCACGCCAGCAAATTTGACTTCGTCTCGACTTCAAACACTCTTGCGCCATGGATTTATCCCTCCGACGCCGACCATGCCAAGAATTGCAATTCATATCGACATTCTACGGTACTGCGCTGCGTTGCGGCGCCACGCCTCTATCACCAGTCTCCAGAGCATGACATCGGCAATTTGCGAAGTCCATAATGTCCTCCAAACACTTCGTGTTGTGTATCATATTACTAATTCATTTTATAGATCCCATATGCACGGCATTTTCGTACTCAGCTGTCCGCCGCGCTTGATGTTTATCTTGCGATTACTCGTATGGTTGATGCCTGACTTGCAAAATTTATGTCGCGTGACGACCCAGACTGGCGCATGGCCAATGCTTGTGCTGCTTGTACTTATCGTGTCCACTAAGTACATACTTTTTGATTGTGATTCAAACTGACGCTTTAGTTAGCTGGAGGATGAGCCGGACCTCGAACATTCGATGCTTGTCACTTGTGATGGGAACAACTCGGCTAAGCGCGTAGCCAGCGCCTCTGTTGTGGACCCTCGCACCTTCCACCACAGTTATTTCCTTGAGAATGACTATGTGGATCGTTTTGGGAACGAGGTTCAGCGCGCGGGAAAAGGAAAACGGAAGAAGGTAAGTTATACCTTGCTCGAACTAGCTCGACGTGTTTTGATGTCTACGGTAACTTTTTATAGGGGAAATCTGCTGTATCTGGTACACAGGATTCTACTGCAACCCATACAGGGGTTGATGATACCGCTGGAAGTGCGACCTCCAGTGCCTCGAAAGATAAGGAAGTGACAGATTTGCAGAGCGGTGAGTCTTCTTTAATATCAATACTAGTCCCACAAGTATGACAATGGTGTATGTACTCTGCACGCAGACGGTGACGATAACGAAGACCACAAACCTTGCGAGCAGCGTTGGAAAAATGCTCGTGCAGATGAATCATCCGGAAAAAAGCTTGTTATCTTTGATGAAACTGGTATATTCGTTGTTTCCTGTCGGCACGGAACAGTAATCCTGGTCGAGGATATGCGTCAGTCGGGCGAACTGTGAGTGATATTTAACTTATTTTTTGTCACCCCCCTTGAATGTTGTGCAGATCAAAATAGGGTCTTGCTGCTGTCAATAAGCTTGCTCGTGTATTCGGAAAAAATATTCTGTTCGGATATGATATCGGTTGTACCTTTGGATCGACTGCCCTCCGTAGCCCGCTTGTTGGTCCGCTTGTCAAGCAGCTTTCGCTCAAGTTTGTTGTCGGCTCATTCCACGGTTACGCCCACAACCGCAAATGCCAACTAAACAACCATCCCATGCACGTCAAAGGGGCAGGACTCAAGTTGTTTGAACAAAACAAACAGCTTTTTGCATCTACTAACGACGTAGCACGCACGACTCGGCACACTTCGTCATTTCATCGTTGACAGCTCCTTATGTTACATCTAAGTGCTTGGGACAAAGATCGTCGGCGCAACATTGGTATGCTGGTTTTAAATCTTATTATTTAGTCCATTCATACTTATCGCGTTCACTAACAGGTTCAGTTCTCAAATCTCGATACATACGGACTCTTGATGCACTTGCCACACTGCCTAACAAAATACAGAAACTTTGTCCTGACAAGACAGACAACGAATGGCGCGCAATGCATGAAGCAGAGCGCCGCTATTTTGAAAATCTTAAAGATCCGAGCCCTGCAAGCTCTTTTTCTATGGCATATCTCAAAGCTCTTCGTAACCTGGCCAAAAAGAAGTAACGTGTACAATTGCTAGTTTATATATATATTTCTGAGCGATTTATCCTATCCCAGGAAAGCATTTGACGCGGTATTCAATTCTTCATCTGAACATACGTCCTCTGCCGACATTGAGAATAGCAAGAAGAACTTCTACGGAAATGTTGCTAATCATACCCGAAAGCTCGAAGCTCGTCGGCTCAATGCGTCGGAACAGTACGGCGCAGCTCAGGTGGAAGTGGCGACGTTGGAAGAAGGGCACGGAATTTTCCCGCGATGGACACCAGGCTGTGCGGAGTGGGAGGCTGCCGCTGCGCGTGAGGCGCTCGAGGACTATCACGAGAAGCTGCGGCATCTTGAGCTACTTGTTGTCCAGCGCATAGCAGAGTTGGAGAAAACTCACATGATGGGGACCAGTGAGATTTGTTACATTTGCATCCCCTTGCCCACGTTTACACACTTAACCACTAGGTTACGACCAACGCAAACAAATCAATTGAGCCGTCATACATCGGGAGAAAGCAATCCACAACGCGCTCGGTCAATATAACAAGGCTGCTCAAGCACTTGATCCACCCCGCCGTACTCTCGAATTCAAGGAGCTAACTGACCGCGCCTATCTAGCGGACTTTGATTTCCTCAGGTACTCAGAGCATGGTGCCCTCGAAGCCGACTGGGCTCAGCCTGCCCATCGCCAATGTCTCGCATCCTGGCACAAACTTGAGCGCGCACAAGAGGAGATCATTCGACTCAACATAGAAATTCGCCGTGTTCGCACTCATATACAGGACGAACAACTTTTCCTATGCCGTCAGTTCCAACTTCTCAGTTCTACCGACCCTAATTTAGCACACGCGCTTCTTCGACGCTTACAGCTCGTCTTTCAAGTCAATCGATATATCTTACGAGACTTGGACGCGATCTCGGAGTTGAAGGGGTTTTCTGGAGATTCGAGCTGCAGTGTACGCGCAGACTCAGGCGTGCCAGCCCCCCAACCGGAGTCTCCCGCGCATAACTCATCTGCAAACCTTGCTGATATGCTCGGACAACTAGCGCTTGAGAGCGAGATTTTGAACTCAGACACCGAAGAAGCCGAGCCATCGGACGAGGCTTTGAATATTATGACAAGTTTTGAGGATTGTTGTAAAGTAATGTAACGTTTGTATAATCCAATTACATGTAATTCTATTGTGGCAACCCTGTGTTGGTCTTTGCCAATCAGCGCCAATCGTTGCCGATGAATGCCAAGCCTTCGGCACAGTCTCGCAGATCACAGCCTCCAGTGTGACAGTCCCTTGTCACACGGCCAACTGGCAACTTTATGATAACGACAGACCGTACAGAGCTATCAAGGTACGCCTTGTGCGCAGATATACGTTAAGACACTAACGGCCTATAGCTCTAAGTGTCATGACCCATGACGCATATATTCCATTTAATTATATTTATGCACGGATGAAATTCTCTAAGTCAAGTTTAATCAGATATATGCGCTTGAATTACGTAGTTACTGCTTAGTTAGACTTATGTAATACCCACCGCTTATGTACTGAGATTACCAAGACTCTTTGTAATAGTTCCCGTGTCCCTTAGTTACATTCTCACTGTTACATCTCAGTTCCCGTACCCACGGTTGGCATACTGTGGGATGTTGTATTAGTACCAGTGAATATATAAGGGAGAGTCTGAGAGCCTTAAGCCTCAGAACTCGACCACTTGCCTCCTCACGCCCTTCTCCCTGTAAAAGCATCCCATTGGGCTCTGTTAACACTATTGGCCCAGCTTCTATAGCAAGTGCCCTTTACTTTATCCTTGAGCCTTGTCTCTATCCCCTTCCTACTCGTTCTCCCTTGCCTGGACCTGGTTGGACTCTGCGCTACCTAGTAGTTGCAGTTTTATTGTAGTTGGGCTTGAACTAAGCAGCTCTACGTACACAGTTCTATTTTGCTCTGCCCAATACTATGGCACGTCATTTTTACCGCGCAGACATACGCAGTGCACGCAGAAACTAGTCGAGTACCCCATACATTGAACGACTCACTTCTTCAACGGTAGACGAATCTCTCGCACACAATTACACGTACAAGGAACTTATACATCTTACATCTTAGTTTATCGAACCAGATACGGGAACACGAACCACGTAGTTGTGTATGTCCTTGGTTCAGGCTCAACCTACGTCGTACAAGCAGCGATCTGATGCGCTATAGTACGCCCACGATCTTGACAGTCGTGCCGCATGGGGATCGCCTACTTTTTAGCCAGGACTGTTCCCATTATGATGTGCCCAGCTTGGCGGCCACGCAGTTCACTGAATAGCTGCCCCATCTACTCCAGGTACGCCCCGCGTGTAGCACTGTGGTGCATCATCTCACAGCCGCGTAGAATGTTCCAGTATATCTGTTTTGACAGCGGCACATTTGTTCGGCACCTGAGGATGTTCAAGTAGGTAAGTCGACCTCCCAATTTGGAAGACTACCTACCAGATTGGAATATGTAACCGCTCATGCTTCCCGGAGAAGATGACGACGCTAAGGAGTAACGGGTTGAGAAGATAAGCCTCGACGTGGGACTGGGAAACCTCACTTAAACGCATCCCCCGTTCGACTCACTCCCCTCCATTTCCACTCCCTCTTGTTTTATTGTCTCATGTCGGACGCGAGACCTAGATTTTATAAGCTCCCGACACAAGTAAGTTTGCGTGTCACGGTTTAAATCCCAAAGCTGATATTATTTTGTAGGCATCGCCGGGCGATACTGGCCCTTTTTACGCTATAAACCGTGGCATGATAACTGGCGTTTACCGTAAATACGAGGGAAGCTGGTGAGATTACGTATATATCTTTTTTGCATCGGTGAATAACGATAGTTGCAGGGACGGCTTAGATTCGTTTGTAAACTCCGATATTGCTCGCGACAATACGAGTCCTCACTTCCGAAAGTTCACCACCTGGAACCAAGCGGTTGAGTTTGCTAGCTCGGGATTCAAAATACGTATGAGTTTTTTACTTATCGTTCCCGGCCAACGACTCATGCTAATAGGACTTCTATAGCCCCCAACGAAGACCCACTCAGACCACGCCCCGTCCGGACAATTGTGCCTCTCCAAGTCCTTTCGGAGGCGTTTCCGCCCAATTCCATCATCATGGTGGAAGAGGAAGACGAGATCCTCCCCGCTACACGAGGCGACACTCGGCCGATTACCGTTGAAATAAAGATTATGGCTGGTTCCGGCCTCTTTGCGGATGAGGGGGGGTCGACTTCAGCTCACGTCCGACAATCAACCTCGCCCAATCTTGACGCCGAGCCCGACCTCAAGCTTGATCCCGAACCCGAGCCCGAGCCTCTAGATGCTCAAACCGTTGGCACCCTGCATCGGCTGGACAACATTGAGGTTCGTACGACAATCAACATCCTTGAAATGATTGCCATAACACGATTGATTCCGTGCAACAACATCATCCCGCAGCCGTCCTCCCCAGCTCCAACCCTGGTTTCTTCGTCGCCTGACCCCAACCCCAACGCTGCGCCAACCTATCATTATTCCACGTCTCGTGGCTTCCCAGCGAGCGTCCTGCTTGACTGCCTCCGCTTTCGTTCTCTCAAGTGCGACCCCAATCATATCTACGCTGCCGGCCGTGACCCAGTTCAAAAGTACGTTGACTATTGTAACATCTCGCAGACTCCCAGCAGCCAGTCGGACAACGGGTGGGGTACCTTTTCTGACGGCGGTGGATACGACAACTGGCCCTCTCACGAGTCCGACCACCAGCCACCCCAAGATCCTGTCGCTCAGCCACCGCGACACTCTGACCCCGAGCCGTCTCAGATCCACTGTGCCAGCAAGCGGTCGTGCAACGCCGATAGCCGACCCCCCCAGCCTGTCGGCGGCCAGCAATCGCAGAGCTCTAGCGGTCAGCCAGGCACAAGCCAGGCTCACATCAAGCATCACGAGGTAAGTATATTTCTAGTCTTTATTGTTTACCTTTGTTAACTTGCTGTCAATACATAGGAAGTCCAGCGGGAGGTTGAGCTCCGCGTCCGATTCCTGGAAGATATGAACCATCTCGCACCGGAGATTGAGGAAGAAATCAATGTACTTGTTCTCCTTCGTTTATTGGCATCTGGTACGCAAGGCATATGCAGGATTATGGACAGCACTGACCCACGTGTTTAGTTAACTTGTCCCGCGAAGGCGTTAAGCGGGTTCGTCGCGCTGCTGCCGAATTGGATTGATGTAGCCTCTTGGTTATTTCTTCAGTTGTCATACGTTAAGCGTATTTGTTTGTAGTTGTAGTGGCGTATGTGGCTTTTGGACGAAGCGTAACCATTTCTTGGACGTTTAGCTACCTCTTTGAGTGTCGTATATGTCAAAAAATCGATGTTTTTTTCGTGTTTGAGCGTGATATATGATAAGGCATATCGTAACTGAAACATCGGGGTATTCATCCGGCCCTTGGCCGCGCATATAGTAACATAGATTATCAAAACGAATGCTTATTTCCACGGAAATGGGGTATAGCGTGACCATTTATCAATTGATATTGTATTTTGTGATCCAAATGCGTGAATGCTCATACCGCTTTGGTATACGGGCAATCCCAACGTGGCAGGTGGTGGCGACAAAAAATCTATCCATTGTATATAGACACACACCCGCACCACTTAGATTACCTCTCTCGTTGAACTCTACCCCGCCCGAATATTCTACTGTTTTTACTGCAATGTCCCATTTGTCCGATGCAGAAATGGCTGAAGCAGTACCCAAAAGCACCGCTGGTCCAGTCTCTAAGCGCAAAGCAAAACGTGTTCAAGAGCGCCGCATTAACTCCAAGGCGAACGAACTCGACGATAACCTGAAACAAATGATCAAAAAAGGCACAGAAGAACTCAACATACCGGCTGCGCAACTATCCCAACGTGTTGCGATTGTTTCTCCACCAGCAGAGAAGCGTAAGCCGATGTGGTGGAATGGGGTCATGGCCGAACAAGCCGAAGCCTTGAAGGGCGAGTATTGTGAGTCGCACTAGATACAACATCTCTTTAGTTGTGATGCTAATCAAATTGTAGCGGGGCCGGGGAAAGGTTATCTAGCTTGGGTCGCGACTCAGGTTAAAGAAGACGATCGGTTCAAGAATTTGAGCGAAAAGGAAAAGGCTCACTATGCTGAGATAGCTGAACGAAAGCGAACGGAGAATAAAGAAGCCAAAACGGCTAGAATCACTCGTAAAAAGATGATAGAGGCTGCGGCGGAAAAAGTAGACGCAATACATGCAGATGTAAGTTTATTAATCGCTGTGTTTTCAAGACGAGTACTCAAACAACATACCTAACAAGCTTGAGGCCTTGAACCTTCAAGTCGGCTTTGAGTTCACCCTCTTCGTCACACGCTGTTCGGTCGATGATCAATTCGGCCCATATTATGTGAGCTCGAAAAAGGCGAATGAGTTTATGCAAGGCCAGATGAAGCTGCCGGCCAAGGAGCTGGCTACGCTCTTGGATTTGAGTACCATCGGAGGAGTTGGGTGTGAGTACACTTGCCTAGATTCTGCCCTAACCTAACCAGTAATTTCTTAGCCGCGACGGGATTTATCAAAAACCAGAAAGAGACTTTGCGTACCAGTGTCCGAACAAAGCTTTGTGCCTCGTACTGTGAGTACCGTTAGCGTACGTTCTAGGTTAACCCGCTGAATGATGGTACCCATTTCATAGGCCGAGTTCTTGAGAGTGAAGGACACGATATCTCAAATTTCTGCCACATCAAGTACAGCAGCTACGGCGGAGAAATTGTCCTCAAGTTCAGAATAGTTTTACGAGGCTATCCACTTGCGTCGGACGGAAATATTATCCACCCGAGCGACTTTCCAGGAGGAATCAAAGGCCTTGCGCACGCCGACAAACAGCTCTCGAGCGGCCACTGGGGATTCGAAAAAATTTCCGATGGGAAATACGAGGATTTCAAGCTACGATGCGACGAAGCAGAAGCAGATGGCAAGCCGATGCCATTTCCGCCTCACATCTCGGTACCTGGCTCAGAGTATACGAAGACGGCAACAAAGAAGCACGAGGCAAAAGCAAACTCGACAAGCCAAGCAAGCGGTAAAGCGGTCGCGAAGAAGAGAAAGACCGAGAACACCAGCAAGACGCCAGTCAAGTCTCGTGATATCATCGATGATGATAGTGACGACGACGACACTTGGGAAGCGGTCAAAGACAAGGAGCCAAATCCACCTGGCTCGACGACGGATGACTCGGAAGAATCGGAGGGCTCGACTGATGGTGAGACTGATGATGAGTGAGAACATAGTGGTTTCCTAGCGTTTGTAAGCTGTTGTAGCAATCAATATTGTTCTGTCGCATTGCTGGAGATTTGGTCTTAGCAGTAAATAGAAGGCAATCCTTCCTTCTAACATCGAAGCGGATCACGGTAAGACATTTATTGGTTTAATTGAATCAACACGCGAGATACAGGGGGCAAAAAGATAAAAGAAATAAGAGCACACCATTGATGATGTTCTTTCGTTTGTGTCGTTAACCGAAGTTCGCCACCAAACAGGCAGGCTCCCTTGGGTATTCATTGTCGCGGGGTGGTGAGCGAGGTATCTTTTATCGAGGGTAAGGGAGATGTTGACAGATGTCGGGTCCAAGCACGTGCTTACTCCATCTCACTTGGCGTTGCACACAACACTGTAAAGGGTTTATGAAATCTGAATATAATAGCATTACAACGGCAACTTAAAGCAGGTACATTGAGCAGGACAACAGATAACCACACTGACATCACCACGGCTATCTGGACAAACATTACAACAACGTCCCAAACAAACATCATAATGCTCTACCAACAGCTATACAGACGGGCGTGACGGAGACGTCCAGTACAGGCATTACGACGGTTCCACAGGCGGGCATAATGACAGCTAACCGTGTGAGCATTACGGCAATCCACCCAACCGGTGCCGCAACGGCTCTACGGACGGGCATTACGACGATTTACCGTGTGGACATCGCGGCGGCCCCGCGAGCATGAAGGCGGCTGTACGAACGGGCATTACGACGGCGTACAGGACGAGCATTACGACGACTTACCGCATGAGCATTACGACGGCCCACCCAACTGACAGTACGACGGCTCTACGGGCGGGCATTACGACGGCGTTCTAAACGAGCATTACGACGGCTTTGCGGACGAGCATTACGACAGCGTCCAGTACGGACATG
>WSTJ01001836.1:0-10587 GCA_019623705.1 Ceratobasidium sp. 428 | reverse complement strand
CCGAGAGCCCTTGTATTCTTTTTTCCATTGTCATCGTCGTCCAAGTCTTCGTTTGGCTTGACCTTACCGAGCGGGTTATTTTTTAGACGAAATTCGGCGGCCGCTGAACGAGATGATGAGTAAAAGTGGCATGACGAGAGATGCAAAACAATTTACATTTGCCAAAACTGCCCCACTCGCCCGCAGCCACTTGCGCCATATCTATCACTTGTACTTCAGAGTTTGTCTTCTCGGCTAGGTCTTTGACCGTGGCATCTATCACATACTGTATAACGCTAAGGTTTAGTTATACTGATCGAACTATGCAGAAACAACATACCTCTCCACCTTCAACCGGACAGTACAATGCTAACGTTGGCTCAACCAGCTGCGATCCCTCGATAACGTGAACAGCCTTGCGCTGCGTCTTCGGTAGGAGCGTAATGCGGAGTTGGGAGAGAGCATCTTCGAGGTGGTAGGGTGGAGGTAATGCGCGAGAGTCGGCATTAGACATTGCTGAAGAGTTCCACATGCTGTCTAGCGCACGAGTCGACAAGGCACTCGGTGGGTTCGTGGGCGTCTCCTCAGGCGTCTTTTCTCCTTCAGGTACATACGTGAGTACGCCGCCTACGTTTGCGATATGTTCGTCCAAGTCGATGCTAGAACGGCGCATCTGACCATCTATCTTCCTAAGAGACCCCCGAAGAATAGAACCGTTGAGGGAGATGTTACTGGACGAATGTGAGAATGACTTGTCTCCCCACTTGAACGACCCGTCGATATTGCCGATAAACTGATCCAAGTCAATCTGGGATCGTTCAGAGCTGGATTTATCCTTCCGGTTGCAAAGAGCAGATAAAATATTAGATCCCTCGAGCCGGATATCGCGCGAGGTGCGACTAAAAGACATGTTTACTAGAAACTTAAGTGTTACAGAGGAGGGGTGGTCCGAAGGTTGGCCAGCAAACTAGGAATATTTGACAATCCTGGATGAGCGCGCGTCGGCTTTTGTGCAAATTGTGATAAGAACAGTTGGCCGCCATCTGCGGCATTCTTGTTGTGCAATGCATAAGACTATCCAACGAACTCCTTCACATCGCTCATCCAGTTCTAGGCATCACCCTAACGCGTACCATATGCGAACCAATCCCGAGCGAGATTGTAAGGGCAGGGAGGAAAGGTCCGGAGGACAGCATAGTTCTGATATGATGGTTCGAATCAACCCGGCGTTTCATCCGTGACCAAATTTCAAATTCTTTGACAGGCTGGGCGCCTCGACAAGACTGTTCTGCTAGCGCTCATTGCTACCAGAAAATAAGGTCCATTCACATGAGGAAGGTACTGGAGATCGAGTGAGAAAATACTCTCGTTGAATCATCGCATAAATGCTGTTGAAATTTATTTAGTACATTCCCGCAATCTGGTCTGAAAAGCTAATAAGGCAGAGATCGCGCTCTATTGTGCATATGCGCATCTCCTGTCGCGTTATTGTACAGCTCTAGCACACATGCTAATGAAGCTACATAAGAGACTACTTCTCTTCTATAACTGACGTCTAATTCATGGGCGGAATTCGCCTTGAAGATAAGCCGTGCATTGCAAGCCAGGCATCAACGTGGATGCTCATCTCATAAAACACTCGTCTGTTGTCGTTTTTCATGCGGTGCATTTCACTACAGAGCTTTGGGGTGCCAATCCAGCTTGCCACACGCTTGCAACCTTCACGGAGATAATCCCTGATGCCCTAAAGCTATGGACGTCGGCGCTAAGGTCCCGCAGTTCGGCTTCAGCCGCTTGTTGGGCGCCGATCCGGTCCTGGGCATAGAGATAGGCCGAGAAACGAGGCGTAGACTCAATACACGGAGTTTTGGAAAGACCTCGGGCAAGCTAAAACAGATAATCTGTTCGTAATAGATATGTATTTCGCCGCTCAACAGACAAGTACAGTATCATAATTCGGCGGACGTGGAGCGCATTTATTGAACGCTTTGCATGATTAAATAAAACAAATGGCTTAGGTCGCCGAAGAAACATAACATTCACGATCATATCCCATAGAACCCATCGACGACGCGTTCACTTATAGATATAGCAGCTATATGCGCCAGTTCGGCAAGCAAACGCATCGTTAACAGGTTCTGCGGCATGTGATCCTGGGCGTCATATTTTTTAGGTGACCTGAGCCATTTGTCTTATCCAGATCATGCAAAGCGTTCAATATATGCTCTTTTTGCCCATCGAACTACCTTGTCCGTAGACTCTCAAAATTATCATTCGCGGCAATCAGTTTATCTGCGTTGGCTCATCCAATTCCTTTCAAGGCCTTTTTTGTCAAGTCCGTGCCTCAATGAGCGGCAATAGATAGTAATAGTCTGGCCCAAGATTGTCGCAAACGAGAAATACGACTAACATAATACGGAACAGCGTCCAAGCTCAACATCAAACCATAGCGCTAAAATAAACACTACAATAACCTTGTCCGATCATTCGCTCAGCCGGCAATCATATATCATGTTAAGAGGCACGCATACACTACAGATGGCATGAACGATTGAATATTCGAACTGTTTATTGCGTTACCACTCGCGATAATGCTTGTCCTTCTCGGGATCCTGCACCAAATGGCTGATTGCGAGGCTCTTAGCTTGCACCCCCAAAGATGAAATTAACTCGTTTAACTCACACGTTTCGCATATGATCCACTACTCCTGTCACAGTCTCAAACCCGGCGCTAGTGACTGGCACGCAGATCATACAAGACACCTTTCCCCAGCCACGACAATATGGAGTTTTCATATCGTCTTCGCTAGCCACCCTCATTACCGAGCCCACACCCTGAATCGTCTCGACGTTGTGGGTGAAGACATAGGTGAGCTTGCCTGTCTTAAACGGAGCATGTTTCTGAAAGAGGGTCCATTTCGTTTGTTCTGAGACAAAGTGAGATACCTGGTTTGGATAGACTCTGAGCAAGACGTTCGATCTAGTTATGAAATAGAAATACACACCATCTCACGCCATGTTACACAGTTGCGGCTAACACATCTTCCGCAGCTGAACGCCGGTCCGGCCGCCTTCAACTGTAAGTAAGTTGCATTGACATTGCCCAGTGCGACAAGTAATGCCCTAGCGATTTTCGAGACTTCCAGGTTAAAGCGCCACGTTACGCTATCCGAAGTAGTGGGCCAAAGGGGGGCAAAGTCATCGGGATAATAATAGAAAGTGTTTGGCACACGATGAAATATAGCATCGGCTCGCAGTAATTTCTGTGTATCCGAAGGTAGACTTCCGGCCGGTTCTCCGCCTACTAGAATAGTAAACTCTGGGATTGGGCGGGGAATTGCATTGTTTTGGAACCCCAAAGCCGATGTTGTAGCTTCCGGGCTTGCAGCAACTGAGTCCATATTGGCTGGTAGAAGCTCGACAAGATCTTTCTCAAAGTTTGCTCTCCATTCTAGGAGTAAAGCATCCAAGGTTGGGCGTATACCAGCAAGGCTAAGTTCAAAATCTTCCATAGGAACATCCGTGTCCACGAGTAACTTGAAGGGATCCCAAGCAATAACCTGATCGGTACTTGGATGCGGCGTTTTCACGTTCTTATTAGCGCATTTCATCTCCTAACCGACCTGGTTAACATAGTAGTAGATTAACCGGCGATATGCTTACCTCTGTATACTTTAATGTCGAGTACAAATCTTCTTGTGCCTGGTTGATATTTTCGCTTTGATCATCTTCCACAACTCGGGCGTACGGCTCTGTTTCACGAAGTGTTTTGTGCAACCACTGATATGTTGTCGATTGGCGAGTGGACTTGCGGGCCGAAGCTTCGTGCTCTAGCCGCAACTTCCGGTTGTGATCAAGCAGTACGGTCAGTTGCGGAAGTATTTTGTCCCAATCTAGGTAGGGCGTAAGCAAAGGAGTAGCTTAAAGAATAAGCAACTTACCGCGCTCAGTAAGTGGCTTAGCGACGCAAACAAGGGATTTCCATTGCTTGATTCCCGTCTTTTCGCGCATCTTGAAATCGCCATTTTCCCAGTCAAGTTTTAGCAGACGGGACTCAATCCTACTTGCAATCAGCGTCAACGCAGACTGATAACAGTATTGACTTACTCCTCTCGGCGTTGTTCTCTGCGAGTCGCTAGATCGTCGCCCTGTTCTTCCTCCATTGCCTTGATGAACGTAATCAATGGGCGAGCGTTCTATAGAGGGGAAAATTTGGTTATTTCCAATCTGAATAGTGCGTAGCGGGAATACTTACATCTAATCGAGCAGTTACTTCTCGCCTCCGCTTCTGGGCCCAAAGAAAGGCTGCGTTATGGCCGTCCGCTTGCTGAACCGCCCTATACTCGCCGTAATATGCATCCCAGTCCTTACGCAAGCAACACAAAAAACTTTGCCTTCCCTTTTGAGGAAGAAGAGCTGAAAAAGGCTAAGCCGTAAGTTCATGAAGGGACGAATATATTCGAAGCGTACTAGTCGAAGTAGGCACAACGCCATATGCACCATGCCCAGGGCAGTGAACTCTGTAGATGGGAATTAAGGACGGCTACTTTCACGTTCATGAATACGCACTCTTGATCGCGGCATGATGCACAGAGTCGGACCTGAAGCACGGGATCCATGGGACGTAGCGCTTGTTTACCACACATCTACACGAAGCTGATTGTTGTCGGAAGCTAAGCAAACATCGGGCTTAAACGTACCGAGCAGTATTTACTAAACACAAGTGCCGCGTATTGTGGCTCGCAGAGCTCCACCGGACATGGAGGCAGGCCGGGTACGTTACTTAGGGCATATCTCCAGGTCTGGATCGCCGACCGAGACATAAGCAGCTGACGGAAGAACTTGTTCGCTCGTGACAGCAAGATCAAGTCGAGCGGATAGAGATACTTCGAGATCTAGTATCAATGTAGTTAAGGTTCGGCATGTGTTCATCGTCGTCGTAAAGCTCACCTCGGTGAAGACTTCGATCGGCATGTTCATTAGCCCCTGCAGCTTGCCTTGCTTGCCTCGTGCACGCTTGATCATAGTGTGAGTCGATGCTCCTGAGTCCTGGTGGGTTTTCCGTTTACGCTTGCTAGGTTTAGGTTTGGAACTGTCGGGCTCCAAGTCCTCGGTGCTAGACATCTCATCTACTCCTGGATCAGCCCCTAATTTACAGGAACCATAGTTATCTCCAACGCACCATAGTCTGAAGATGCAGGAGGCACTGTTTTTGGTGTTTTTATCAGTGGGCTAGTTGTAGGACTCATAGATAACGTACCGGATGGCTCTTTTGGTTCCTCGGCCTCTGGTTGCACCCTCGCGCGACGACTTTATTGAACATAGAAATCATTTTTAAATCAGATATAACATTTTTCTCTATTTTCCACACCTTGATCTAGTTTGCGGGGCCATTAGTATAGAGGGGTAAAACGGGTGTGGTGGTTGCAGGCAATGCAGGCGCCACGAATCGCGAGGCGGCGCTTGAGATGTTCAGGGTGTCACCTATTTGTAATTACGCGACCCATACAAAGGCAAATACACAACACCATGTGTGGCCGTGCCGATCCTCTCCTGCTGTCGGCCAACCCCCAGCTATGCCGGGCAGTCTCACTCCATCCAAAGCGCGAGTCTCAGTATAGCTTAATAGCCTTAATGGCTTCTGAATCTCCCTCTGGCTCCGTACAGGAGCCCTCCCAGCCTCAATCTCAGTCCCAGAGAACTCCGCCCAGTGTCTCTTCCTTGTCCAAGCCAAGCTGGCGGAACCCAAACACACTAGATCTCCAGCCGGCGCATTTCATTCCCGAAATCCATGCTACTCAACCTGCTCGAGTTGCTGGCTATGAGACTCAGTTCATGCAGGATCAAGCTTCGTTTTGGTACTCTGATTCGGACTCTTTAATCAGTTCGCAGTCTGCGCCAATCGACTCGTTAGACTTCGTCCGTACGAACGAAGCTGGGCTAGGCTACTCGTCAGACCTCGTCAACGAAGGGGGAGAAGTCTTGACTCAACTCCATGATGCATGTTTGCGCCTAGACGATGCCACGTATACTACCATTGGCGTTACCTCACACACGCGAGAGACTCATAGGCAATGTAGAGCTGTATCAGAGACATCCGACTCTGCTGGTCAGCGATACGTAATTAAATTCGGCTGGCGGGTCGCGACACGCGCCAACGGAGCGAAGTTGTTTCGACCAGCTGGCAAGTGCGGCGTTGAGCACGTGGTCGAGGCTATCTACTCTCAAGATACACCAAAACTTTCGGAGGAATGTTGTTCGTGTTTGCCGCCCGATATGCAGATTCCCGTGCGACTCGAGGACCGATGCCCGCGCGAGCTCGCACTCCCTACCTACAAGCCCCTATATAAAGTAGAAAATCCTGAGCATTTTCTGAAAGCTAGCCTCTCGCTACTGGATGGTGAGTTCCTTCTTCAACTACAATAATTTCGTCAATAACTGACTGAATGGGGCCAGCCATCCACAATTTGTATGTCAAAGGCAAGATTCTGCACGGAGACGTGTCTGTGAATAATATGATGGTGCGGGCTGAGCGACCTTGGGAGGGGATACTTCTCGATCTTGATCTAGCTCGCGATGAACATATAAACAGACAAGGGTCGACATTAGTGCACAGGACTGGAACTTTGCCGTCTATGGCGCTGGATTTGCTCCATGACCAGGACGACTACCCGCACTATCATCGACATGATCTTGAGTCTCTTGTGTACGTCCTTGTGTGGATTGCTGGGAACTATGAAGATGGTTCTATGGTGCAATCACCACTATTCAACGAGTGGTGCGAAAGCAACTGGTCGACCACTCGCCTAAACAAAACGTGTTTCCTGTTATTCGATCCAGACTACTGGCACTTTTGTCCCACCCCTCCCTACGAATTTCTTGACAATCTACTCCTCCAGCTCCGAATGATTCTTGGCCAAGCCCACATATCTGCCCGATTCGAGTTCCACTCAACGAATATTCGACCGCCAAATAATCCCTTGCCCTTAGAAGAAGGCTACGCCGAGTCATCCTCCGGGCAGAGACGTAACAGGCAGACTTCTGCTGACAAGGACATGCCCCGAGTTGTCTTCAAGCTACCCGAGGATCTCCCCGGTTTCGACTACGACATCCTACGGTCAAAACTCAAAGCTACATTAGAGAATCTGGGTTCGCCAGTATAGTGAAGTGCTCGAATAGCTTCGAGGCATATTATGTATTCCATCTGAGCCTGAAATTGATAGTTCTCGAGTCTTTTTCAAACGTCTATTAGATATGAACGTTTGATTTAGTCTAGCCGCTGATTGTTCGATCCTGAATCAGTTATGTTTTGCCTGTGTACACATGAATTTGTTTATATTCGGGCCGTGTCCACTCATTGATGACCACAGCTCGCTCAATTCACCCCGCAATCAATCCCAACCTCCAGCTGGTCTGAAACCAAGCCTGATGTTTGGCGCCGCTTGCCGATGTTACAGGTAACCTTGGCGCTTGCCTCACAATTTAAGCGCCCATTACTTGCTCTGGAGCTCGGCGACGACGAAACGCCAAAAGTACAGGAGGGTGCAGTGTATGGCGACGACTTTCCGTCTCGTCTGGAGTCCCCTCAAAAACACTCTCTCCTCCGACCCTCAAAGCTCATACGAGTTTCCAAAAAGTCTGCACTGCGAGCTCGCTGATCGCAACCCCGATGGTCAATCAATAGCTTATGTTAAGGCACACTTGCAACACCACCCCAACCGGAATGTAGTCCTGGGAGTCGCTGCTGAACCAGACGACTATAAACTAGTGTATCACGACGCAAGCGTACTCGATCGGACTCCTAGACTGGCCTGGATCTACGGACCTCGCCACGCGTTTGTTCATCGGCTGCATCAAGACCCGTTTGTGGATCCTGCTATCACCTTGCTTGAACCATTCAGTTTAGTCAACTCTAGAAATCTCCCGCCTATCTGTGCTACCGGAGTCGAAGACAAGGCCTTTGTGTCTGAGCCTTCTAAGCCCGAGCCTGGGTCAAGTCAACCCCGTATCATCACCTCGTCGGAGTGGGTCCTAACGCTTACGGTGTGGCTCGTCAAGGACATTTGGCAAGATATAGATCGGCAATCTTTTGAAAACGATATGTCTGAAAAGGCGTACAAGGATAAGTGTCTTCCTGGCCTTAAGACTGTCGACTATCACGGATATGTCTTGGATGCCGATGGCCAGAAAATCAAGACGACGGGATTGACACCTCAGGTCGCGAAGACTGCGACGGTTCGAGAAGAGATGATTATAGTGACACAAGGCGTGGGTCAGTCGCTATATAATGCGCGAACACTAAGGGAGTTCCTCTGCGTAATGTATGATGCTTGCGTCCGTAAGTGCGCATCTTCGTCTTCGTATGATCCCAGGTAATCTGACATGTAATGGTAGTACAGCGGGGTTTGTATCGCAAATCATCTATCTTGCATCGGGATATCAGCGATGGAAACATCATGATCGCCCCGAACGACGAGCAATTTTACCAGCGTCGCGTTCAGGGCTACGATAAAATCAAATACATCAATCAAGTTTTGGCTGATAATCCGTAAGTACATTGACCACGCGCTCGCTGTGACGTATGACGATGTTCTCTACCGGTAGAAATACTGAGCCCAGACCTGCTTGCTTAGTGGTCGACCCCGGAAATGGGATGGACCTGGAAATGGCTCACAATAGTCTCGAAGTCCAGGTGGAAAGGACGGTACGTATATGTAAATAGTAAATCATTTGAGCTAACTATTTTGGCAGGGAACGCCTCAGTTTATAGCTTATTCAGCCTGCCTTGGGAATGTTAACCCCGGCAATTTCTTCCATATCAGCAGGGCGAGGATGCCGACCCTGGAAGGGCAAGCTCTCAGACTTCATCAGAAATACAGTCCGCCCGAGTACACACAACGCCCCGAAATCCTATCTGGACCTTTCCCGGACGAGCCGCCCCCCATTTCATTCGCACGCCGCCTGTTTCACGATGCAGAGTCAGTGTTCTGGATCATTGCTTGGTTCCTCGTGAACTCGGCTGGTCCAAGTGCTGAAGAGTACTCGGCCAAGAACAAACCACTAGAGCTGTTCCGATTCATCAGTGCTATGAACTCTCATACTATGAACCGGGGGGCAGCCGATTCGCGTCCCTTCGTGGTGTTTTCCACGGAAAGGGATTTGCGGAAAGTTCTCCACCCCGATTTGTGCTGTGTGGCGGGCATGCTTACGGATATGCGTACTTATGTTTCACTACCCGAATGGGGATACGTACCCGAACTTGATCCCGAACATGTGCACGAAGCGCTGATGCGCTTGTTGCTCAAGGAGATTGTTCGCATCGACGAGGAGAAAGCTGACGTCCGGCTGGCTGCTGCTGGACGCCTGTTGGCTCGCGAGCCTCAGTTGATGTAGCCGATCCCTGGTTCTACGTCGACGTCTCGACCTTATGTACCTCTTGAGTCCAAAAGTCTCACTCGCTCAAACAATGAGCGAAACATACCATAATTCGGTGATGATAACACGGCAGAACCAGAGCCTCTCCTCAGAGCCCCATCCAGGTTGCTCTCCACTCGAACAGAACCCGAACGCGGACTCAGCCACCAGTGAAATTGGCGCTTGCGGTAGCTAAAATGCTATAGTGGGCCAAATTAAATCACCACCCGCTGCCCCCGATAATGAGCGAAACTGGAGGCGAAGAGAAAACACCAGTCGTTCGGGATAATCGTGTGTTTCGGTCGCTTGTTCTACATTTGTTTCTGAAAGAGTGTATGTCGTATTTGATGGTGCCAGTGTATATTGCGCGTTTTTTACTGCAATCAATGAGTTAATTTAAATGGCAGAGTTGTTATAACCTCGCTGTCCGTAGACTTCGCTAAAATTTGAGAGAATTGGTATCAAAGTTTCGACAGGGAAAGATATCGTAATGACATTGGGACGTAGTGTCCTCTCGTTTTCCATCTCAACAGGATGTCGCTAAGTGTACCAGTATCTCTGTTAGTGGGATACAAATAGATCTAGCTTCACGCGTGATATACATACCTGCGGTACACAATTTTTAAATTGAGTGGCGGTCTCACCCACACTCCGATAGATATGTACTGCTACTCCGTGAATGCGATGTGAATCATTGCACAGCAAAACCTCCCATTTATGCGTGGTGTTGCAGAAAGATTGTCGGATGTAATAAAAATGAGCCAGGGTAGAAGAATTTTCGAAGAATAAAGGCGCATATAGTGTCTTGTAACAGGGTCTGGAGGCTGCCAGCCTGCGGCCCGAAGGACCCATGAGTAGAGCATAGTTTGTCAGTAGCAGGATGAAGTCCCTCCTGCCACTGAGCGAGTTAACCGTGTCCATGAACCACCGGCGGACAATCTACCCATCCCATTCTTAAATGTTGATTAAACATGAGTATACTATCCTAAAAGGTTACAGGGGTAGACTAAAGATCAAAATGAAAACGAAAAGTCTCTGAATACTAACGTCCCAAAGCACTGTCCAACATGATTCAAATGTCAATCGCGACAGTCCACTAGAACACCTCCCCTTTCAGCCTCACATCTCTCGAACTTCCTCCAACCCAAACGCCAACAGCCCCGTCCATCCGCGCCCACCCCTGTCGCTCCACAT
>WSTJ01001835.1:0-10587 GCA_019623705.1 Ceratobasidium sp. 428 | reverse complement strand
TGTGTCAGTTACATCGTGGGCAGCATGCGTTAGGGATTTCTTACATATAGCTCTGTTCCCGCTAGGTGAATTAAGATGGCAAGCCATAGGGTCATGCCTAAGGCAGATTGAGATCACCGTGAGATAGATATATAAAGTATACCTTATGTCTGGATCACATACCAAATACGATGCGGTAAGTCGACCCGAAATTGATGGGTGCTTCGTGGATCGAGGCGTGTACTGGTACAAATGTCCGTTTTGGCCGAGTGGCGTTGACACATACTGGGAATGACTGCTGGATAACGTTTGGGTCCTCGATTAAGAATGTGATTTCGTCGCATCTCCACATCTAGAGTACGTTTATTAGGCGAACTGCGATATTGTGGGGAGGCGCTTGTATAGTAACTAAATAGTAACGTACTGCGTAGTAGGTACCTATTGCTGAAATGATTGCGCGGGCCATGAGTGCAATAATGCGAGCGGTGATAACACTCCCTGTGTAAGACATGGTTCCTATACGATTGGGGCTTAATACTCGCTGCAAGCATTTCATTCTATATCGTACTTACGCAGCATCCACTCCCTGTGTAGTGCGGTGTTCACTCGAGCAAAGTATACACCAAGCATACCGGCAGGTCCGATCATAAATCCCAATGTGTAATAGGCTGTCTCTGAATTCAGGTCACCGCCAAAGGCACGACGGGCTACAATGGAGCCAGCAACACTCCCTGGCACCAATGTGAAGAACACGATGTAGCCGTTAATTCGGTGTAGGATCATCTTGCGCTACATGATAACTCTAATGAGCTGAAATCGTTGCGTCTACAGGGGCTGGACTTACGCGACGAATTGCCGGGATGAATTGAAACGCAGCGAGTGTTCCTCCCACTTTAAAACAAACCTATCTATTAGGTTGCCGTTTTCTAAGTGTAGATGGCCACTTACCAATGCTCATATAGATATGCATGAATATGTTAGGTTTGTACAACGCCTGTCGGTACCAGTACCACTCCCCTAAGGAAAACCCCATTAGTCTCGACTGATCTGGAAAGCACATTCCGCTTACCCGGAACGGTCTTCGTCACAACGTTGGATGGCGCCAACATCATCAGTCTGCTCATGCAGAATCCGAACAGGGCGCCACCAAAAAGTATGACTTGCAAGCGGTGAGGTCGACATCAATACAAGTTGTTCTCTATAAAAAGCCGGGACTTACAGAATAAGAGGCTAAAACGTTCCTTGAAGCCTAGTTTTGCCGAAAGCTTACGGTAAATCCACTTGAAGCGTTTAGGCTGGTGATCGTGTTGGACTTCGAGTGGGGTGTTGCTAGCAACAATGGATTTAGAATCGCCAGCATCGGTATGGGAGTCAGAAGAACTACAAGAGAAAGACATGGTTTCTGAACTAGGGGAGACTTCTGTTGCAAGTGTATGGAGTGCGAGGCACAGGGGGTACTTTTATAGGGGTAAAATCGATGGAGTGGCAAGTTTTTGGAGATCTAAGAGCGCACCTTTCCGTCCAGCAAGTGAAAATGCTACTATACCGGTACCGCTCCCAGATACTCCGGTTACTCACGGGTATTCCAGCCGCTTGGTGGCGGAAGAGCTCTAGACAACTATACTGACAAGGGTTAAGAGCACGTTGCAAAACTTTCCTCCGCCCCGTTTCTGTGATCGAAAGGCGATACGTGTAGAACTCCATGCCGAGAAAGTAAGAACAGTTCCCTAAACCTACAATCTCCGATATCACAATGACAACCTGCCGTTACTCCTAAGTGTGATACTCTCGACGAGATACCCCAAGTTACAATCCATTGAATACTTTATGGCGATGCGACATCATCACTGTTTAACTAGGCAAGAGTTTTCCAGCTCAAGAACAACGGAGACCATGTGCTGTAAGATTGCTCGAGCCAAACTTTGAAGAAAACTAGACAAAGTCTAGCAAGATCATTTCGGTGTTGAATCATACCCAGGCCGCGCAAGATGAGACCCCGGCATACACCATACTACATGATTCCAAGATAAGGAGGCGCAAACCACCGGCGGAGCACAATAGAAGCCGGTGGCCACAGATACGCGAAAGTGGCTAAGGCGAGTGCAAGCGCGAAGTCACGCGCTCGAATCTGGGACGATAAGCGCTGGCAAATAGGGGCCGTAAAAGAAGTGCCACAAATCTCCTCCGTACACGAAATGGCTAGAATCGCAAAATAAAATGGCTGGTATTTTAATTTGTAGATCAAGCTCGCATATCAAGGCCGGCTTTTCGATCTACCCATCCATCGAATCCAACAAATCGAGGTAAGTCCCGGCTTAGCCAACACTCATCTAATCGTCGGCATCTACGGATCGCAAAATTCCGAACGATTTACTCCCATGTATTTCGAACCGTGCGCCGCGATGGTCGGAAACTAGAGCACAATTGGAGATCACGATTGCATTTCACAAAATAAAGTACAGGTGGATCAACACAACTAACTCGGCCTCCGAGCCCCGGGAGTTGCTCTGGTAAGAGCACTAAGATTTACCATGGTTTTCTTCATCGTGGTGGTGAAGTGCTTCGAGAGAACGGGGCGGCCATTGGTACGACTCTGTTCCCCGTATCTGGATCAAGACAGAAGAGTAAATTCTGGGGTGGCTGAAACCCAGATTCGCTGACTTACATAGATTTCAACAGCAACCACATGTATTAATATCCCTAGCCACAATGCCATTCCTGTTTGAGAAACCATGTCGTCAGTACAGAAATGGGTCCCGGGTAAACCAACACCGGACCCACCAAAAGATACCCGCTGCGCCGAACCAAAATTAATCGGATCCTCGTGGATGGATGCATGAACAGGAACGTAAACCGTTTTGGGATCCTCTCCCCCCGAGAGGACACACGCGGGGAACATGGATGCTGCTGCAGATGTGTTTTTCAAAAGGAACGAGACTTCGTCGCACGACCATACCTAAAGGGGATGCCGATCCAGCACACTGAGTTCATTATGAACGTATAACACATGGAATTGAAACATACCGCGTAATAAGGCGCGCTGACAGAGACAATAGCCCTCACGATGATCGCAAGAACACGGCCAGTGATAGCGCTAGAGGTATACGCTACTGTACCTAGATAGACGATATTTAATTCTGATACCTGCTTATATGCGATCAGCACTCTTACGAAGCATCCATTTACGGTGTTTTCGGGTTCTTCGGACGTTTGAGATCCCCATAAATGCGGCAAATCCAATCATCGATCCCAGGATGTAAAAAGCAGCTTGAGAGTTCAACTCCCCCCCAAACGCTCTGCGCGCTACAATCGCGCCAGTAATAGTGGCCGGTAGTAGCATCGATAAGACGAAGTAGCCGTTGATACGGTGGAGGATGATCTTCCGCTGTTAGCAAAAGGGCGGCTGAGTTGCGGCCGTTGACATAGAGGGTTCGTTGCACAAGTGACTCACCCGACGAATCATAGGAATAAACTGAAATACAGCGAAAATCCCTGCAACTATCGATAGCTAGTGAGTATGCTTTGGTAGTTATTAATACTTGATACGTACTTATGTTGAGGTAGATGTGGACGAATATACATCGCTTGAAAACAGTCTTGCTGTACCAGTACCACTCGCCTAAGGGGCAATGAAGCTTGGTGGCAGCTGGAATAGCATTTTACACGCACCTGGCACTGTCACTGTCTCGACGTTGGACGGGACCATCATCATAACTCGAGAAAAACAAAACCCAAACAAAGCACCCCCGAAAAGGAAAACTTTAATGGGACCAGATTACATAATTTGATACAAGCGACACTCAACGCAAACGGACTCACAGAAGAGTAAACTAAACCTCTCCCCAAACCCAAGCATGCCTGAGATACCAAAGTATATGCTTTGAAGGGTCAGCAAGGCACTTGATTTTGGAACCTGCGCCGCGTTTGGCCCTTGTTCCTCCCTGTATGCGTCTTTAGTATCTTCATATGGGTCAAATTGGTCCACGTTTGTTGGTATAGGCGAAAGAGGCGGAATAACAGCCATGGGATACTCGTTGTGAGCCATAGTGAACGGGGGGTAGCTACAGCCGCTCCGAACTGGGAGAGGACCAATATAAGTGTGATTCTAGAGGGAGCTCCTGCAAAATGATGATCGCAGACGATCTCTCACAAGGCATGCGCCCCTGATTTCCTTTCGAGCCCATCACCCACGTCGTGGAGCATTCGCTTTTGACATTGTAGCACCTTATATGTGGTAGTTAGTTGAGTTTTACGTCTTGTAAAGCGCTCTGCTGTCACGATAAGCAGCAAGCGCTCCAACATAACTAAGGTTATTAGCGCTGGGCTGTCAAGAGGCTGTGGTTTCCAAGCGAGTGTGTGCCTGTATGCGACCACTCAATGTGACTAGCTCTGTCTCGGGTTACTCACAATCACCGAAATCTTGAAGCATTGGGGTGCCCGAAATCCCCGCCCCACCTAGCTCCCAACCCCCCATAGTACTCGGATCGTTCGCCGAGTGCTGTTCGGCACTTATCGTTACGACAATCAGCCTTCAGAACCGAAGGCTGTATACTCACCTGCCCCGATTTAGGAGCAGCCATGGTGCTGCAATGCGCTAGGGTCGTTTTCAGGGCCAGCAACTTGCAAGCCTGCTTGTACTTTGCACTAAAACGGTGGATCATTGGCTGGAAGCTAACATAAGTAAACTAGTATCGGCACCCCTCTGAAGATTTGATAAAGGACTCAACGAGCGCGTACGGATACACCTTCAACTATAGGCTTGCACATATGGATCCAGATGACTCGCAACCTCATTGGGTCATCTACCCAGCGCAGATTACGATTGCAGAAGGTCGCCCGCTGGGAACCGGCGGCTTTGGTACTGTCTACCGTGGGGTGTGGGAGGGGGCCAATGTCGCTGTGAAACGATTAGTAGAGGAGACTTCCGAGCAAGTAAGAGACCTTCATTTCCTGTTCTTGAATACTCCGCTTACTACGCCCTTGTACAACTGTGTCTTATAGATTTTTATGAAACAAGTGAAACTTTGGCTTGGACTTCGTCATCCACACGTGTTACAGCTCTTTGGGGCGTCCTCAGTCGACTCAAAACCCCTGTACTTTGTCACACAACTCTTCCGGCATGGCAACATCAATCAATATCTCGCAAAGTCAGAAGCGCCGGGTAGAGAACGAGGGAGGCTGGTATGAAAAGCAAGGTCCTGAATTAACTGGATGAAACTAACTCGTAATCCGTTAGCTACACGAGATTGCCCTTGGAATGCAATACCTGCATGGTGTGAGTTGTGTTAGTATTTGGAGCTCAAGTGGCACATGGATTAACTAGTTATTTCAACTTGTACCAGCGCAAAATTACCCATGGAGACCTCAAGCCTGCCAACATATTAGTATCCGATAGCTTACAGGCTTGCATAGCAGATTTTGGTCTATCCGAAATGAAACTTGATTTCAACGAGCGCTCAAGTATTGGGGGAGGGCGTCGGGAAATAGCAGCAGGATCACCTCGATATTTTAGGTGCGCCATATCACTTACAACGAATTACATGTCTACAAAGCTAAGCTCCCTAATTGCTAGCCCGGAAGCATGGAAAGGTGTAAGTAGCCCAGCACTACCACGCAGATCTACCAAGTTGCTAACTTGCAAATTATAGCAAACCTCATTTAGCTCTGACGTTTTTGCCTTTGCTATGACTGCGTTCGAGGTCAGTTCATCAGGAGTGTTTGTGGTATTTCAATCAAGCTAAGCTTGGCCAATAGATCTTCTCGTCAACACCACCGTGGGGCATTTTGTCCAGTACTCACATATATCAACTAGTCGTTCGCGAGAACGAAAGGCCAGATCGCCCAGAGGGTGACTACCCAACAGACCCTCAGTGGTCATTAATCGAGAAGGCATGGTTGCGAGAAGGGCGTGCCCGCCCAACGTTCGAATATATTGCTCGAAACTGGCCGTTGGGCGACGAAGGATCTCCACCGTCGCCCAGCATGGACGCTATGGCGCCGCATAGTTTGGACGCTTCCGCCTTGGGCTCTACGCCCGACTTTGGGCGAGACGCGAGCCAACAGCTCGTTGTGAACACAGGTCTTCCGTCTCCCCTGAGCCCAATATCTCGTACTTTCTCTATGTCACCCGCGCCGGCTTATGAGCAGGAGCCAGTATCAATTCACGAGATAGCCCCTCCAAGGACTGGATACAGCTCCGACTCAGTAGTCCAACCCAAGAGCCCTGTACAAGGAGGCGGTATGGAGCCACCGTCTCCTCCTAGTTCAAGGACGTCCGTCGTTCGCTCGCTTCCATCAACCCCACCTGCCACTATGTCCGAACGTTTCTCTCGAATGTCTGTGATGTCGCATGGGTCTGGTGAGCTATTACCTGACTGTTTGCAGCGCATATACTCATGTTTCTAAAGAGACCTCGTGGAATTCTGCACCCCAAACACCGTTTCAAACTTCCCCGACGATATTTCAGCCATCTCCTACGAGCTACGTACAACGTATGCCAGGGATAATGACAATCCACGAAGATGGGTCCATTGCTTCATCCTCGACACACGGCCGCTCGGCTACACTTCCGAATCTCCGAGGGATGACAACTGTAAGCTCCGTAGGGGAGATGTCTTCAACAAATCGGCGTTGGACGAGTACGGAGGAGACTGTTCGAGTAGATCCTGCTGCGCAGCGCCGTGTATCTGGTAAGGTGGTTTCGTTTCGCTTGGGCTGGTGTGCTGAATGTTACCATCATGCCCTGTGTGCTTCAGCCGTACTTTTGGCCGGTGCACTTCAGTCCGAGACCGTTGAAAGCCGGCAACAAAGCGCCATCGACGAACATCTGGTTGATGTTCAGAAGCTAGCATCGTCATCCGAAAAAGAAGCTCAGAAGCTTGTAACGGCCGGAATTATCAATACTCTGACTATCTTGCTTCGAGAACGCGCTGTTGACAGTGTCGGGCTTGACCTCGTTCTAAAGGCACTAGGCACATTGACGTATGTTTTTTGGGGTTGAAAATAACAAGCTTACCCATCTGAGTTTGCTCGCAGACACGACACGTTGACCGCAAATACGCTCCATCGCACGGGCTCTACGGAAATCCTAATAGAGGTATTCAAAACAACCACAGATGAGAACATTGCCTTGCTATCGCTCTGGTGTCTTGGCCGCCTGGCTCGCAGCTCTGAAATTGCCACAAGTTTGATCAAACTTGACCTTTTGCCGGCTTTGTTCACCTTTGGATTTATGCATCCCAAGCCCAATCCACGCCCCCTACGTGCTCGCCTTGCCGCCTGGTGTGTCGGCAATCTGGCCCGAAACGACTTGCTTGCGAGCACAATCATCGACCGGCCCATCGTATCACAGTCTCTGGCTACCGAGCTGCAGCACACGAACGCGAACAGCGCACCCACTGACGTTTCAGCTGTGTTATACGCCGTGGCTCGACTGTCGCGGACGATCCGCAACTCCAAAATACTTTCCCGGGCCGGCTGCGTATCTCTGGTCGTCAGCATCCTGCTTTCAGCCAATGACGCCAAAGTTCTGTGCTGGTCTGCTCGGGCCGTAGGGTGTCTTATGCGGCCTAACAGTGGTGATATGTCCAAGGCACTGTTGGATGCGGGTGCAGCGTATGTTTTTGTGCTTTTGTGTTTGAGAGTGGACATCTAACTTTGTGTATAGGAGGGGGCTTGCACGACTCCCGCGCATTTGCCCCGACACAATGCCTTCACTTGAAGCGTTTGCATTTGCAATCCAACGTTTCAGCTGTGCTGAGTGGGGGTCTGGGACTAGGAAGGCTCTGGTCGAGGCTGGCGTAGTCGATTCTTTGTTGGCGGCGTTGCGTACCGCGTCTGAAGTCCGCAGCTCACAGACTCACGTTGAACTTGCACTCGCTGTGAGCTTTTTGGGAGACGTAGGGGGCGGTCCAATCCGAAAGGAAATCATGAGTGCATCAGGAATTGAGATTTTGAAGCGCGTAGCTGCCGAAGGGAATACAGAGGTCGCAAAAGCTTGTGGACTCGCCATTACGAGCATCACTGGCAACGTGTTCACAAGAAATGCGGGTGAGTGTAGTCATTAATCACTGGCTTGAAGTTATGGGCTAACGGAAATGACTTCAGCATCCGCGAAGACAGCCATGGCGCATAACTGGAACGGCGGGTGTCCGGACTTTGAGCTGAAGCCCGTAGAAATATTCCCCGTGTGACGCGAACATCCAAATTGTAAACTTGCTGCTCCTTGGTAGCCGACTTGAAATCTTGATAGCGTCAGTCTAAGTCTTGAAATAAGGAAGTGGCATATTATATACTGGTACACGTAGTGGTGTCATATCAGAAAAATCTCGCATAAATGAAGACGAGTATGAAGAGTCCCACAGCACCGACGGGTGCCCATTTCCGAATAAGAGCTAAAAAGGTTTAAGTCAAAGCTATCATTTGGCCCGGTCGTGGAACACGTACCTTGCGTATTGATATTGCGCGCTGCTTTCCTGTACTTGGCTGACTCTGATCGCAGCGAGGTCGATAAATGAGACATTCCTAGAGCGAAGGGATAGGCTAAGGAACCATATTGCATCTTCATCAGAGAGCTTACTATCAAGACTATCTCCACGCCAGAGAAGTTCTTCCATATTCTTGGTCATGATTCGTGTGACATCTTGGAGCTCGCCGTTGAGTTTGTCTAGATTGTTCTCCGAAGAAGCTGTTGCAGAGCGAGTGTCTCTGTATAATCGCGCCGTTTTGGACATGAATGTGTCTTGTTGTGTCAAATTGGACGTTAAAAACGTATCCAATCGTATAGTCAACGTAAAAACAACTCACCAAACCCAACAAAAGCGTACGGCTTCCTAACTCCTTCTACTTTATCTCCGTACACTCGCTCAAACTCCTTGGTTAACTCGTCGAGATACGAAAACGCGAGTTTGCGAGGATACGATGCGTCGCATATGACAAGATACGTCACATTTCCTGCGATGAGATAGCTGGCAGCACAAGGGATAAGCTAGCGCAAGGCACTGGCGTTGAGAAACTCACTGTAAGGTGTACGGCCCGCTCTCTATGCTGCATCTCGGCTCTGACTGAGGGGTTATTCGTCGACATACGAGTTTGGCTTGTTGTTTGTATTCTTGCAGAGCTTGCTCTGTCTTTGATGCATGGTCCAGGTTTGCTCACGGTTACTCCAGACACTGCAATCACTTACCTCTTCGTCATCGACGCTGGCGGCTAGTGGGAGGGCATCCGATGCTCGAGCAATGTGTGTAGACCGGACCATGATAGACTAAGGACTATAGCTACGCGCTCTGGTGTGGATGTGAGACGTGGAGGCAAACGCCAGAGTTGCTGGATTCTGTAAGCATTTCCAATCGCTGAGACCCTGACGAGAGCAATGACGACAAGCGCCGGACGACTGGGACTGTCCAGGCCGTCCACCACCTATCTGTTTTCTACCGAGCCTATGTCTTACATGTACGCGCAACCGACCAACAACCCCTTCATGGGCGATTCTGGAGGAGCTTATGACGCTACAGCTTCTGCTTCGAGTCGGTTTCCCGATATCAACAATATTGAAGGCGGTGGGGGTGGACCATCACAGCAGCAATGGCAGCCCCAGCAGTCGCAGCACGGCCAACCCAACCAGGGATACGGGCAGGGCGGATTTATGCAGCCTCAACAGCCGCAGCCGACGGGGTACATGCAACCACAACAAACGAACATGTCATATGGCAGTATGGGTCAGGGAATGCCGCAGCAGACACCATCATTTGGATATTCGTCTCCGTAAGTAATCCCCTCGGCGTAGCTAGTCTCAAGATCTTATAATTCTACTACGCAGTGTACAGCAGTATCCTCCTCAGCAGAGTCAATTCATGGGTGGCCAATATCAGCCACAGATGGGCATGCAGTCACCTATCAACTCTAATCCCACAGGCTATCCGTACCAACCTCAACAGCAGAGCAACTACAATAACGTAGCAGACCTTGACCCCTATTCTGGCCTTTCAAACTCTTCCTTTGCCAACCCTCAGTCTCAGTCCTACCAACCTCAGTCCCAGTATCCAGCTTCGCAACCCTCGCAACAGCCGCAACAGCAACAGCAATCATCTCAATATGGCGAGCATCCTCGAGCTTTCGTTTATAAATTTAAATCGGAGCTAGAGCAGTGGGACACTGTCGCATGGAAGCAGATCATGTTGCGCATTGCTAGTCTGCGAAGTGCGTGGGAAACACGGAAGAAGGATTTGAACAGTGCATTGGAAGGCGCGCGATACAATGGATGGACACCTGGCGAGGTGGCTCAGTGCCAAGCGGTGAGGCAAGGTTTATTCAAACCCGCCTAAACCTCTAACAGATTCGCCACAGATGGTCAAGGAGGCAGGAGACAATGTTGGTAAGTAATGCTATTTAGACCTTAGACAGTTGGTTTAATACGGCTACAGATACATGTCATGCTTCAGAGTTTCAGTTGCGCGAAGTTCAGTCGGGCTATAGGCACTCTACGGATCCCGCCAGGTTCGTGGTCAGTTACTCTTTGAATATATAGCTAATTTTGTATCTTTAGCAAGCACCGCGTTCGCGAGGCACTCAATGCCGGGTTGAAGACGTTGCCCGAGTTTCCGCCACCGC
>WSTJ01001834.1:0-10593 GCA_019623705.1 Ceratobasidium sp. 428 | reverse complement strand
TATAGTATAGTGCTGCAGCCAACATTGCTACAGCTAAGCTGTAGCCTGCCTCGGTGAATGACCTGAAAACCTCCCCCTCTGCCATTTCTCCCCTCTTGTCACAACTATGTACTCCTGTGCGGTTCCAACTAGTCCAACATGTGCCTATTATACTATGTCATGTATGTACATTTTTGTGTAATTTTACTGATAGATGCCGCTGGTCTACAGCACTGACACGCATGCTGCGTCAGTTTTGTGAGCCAGTGTATCTTTCAGGCTCAGTCAAGCTGTGCTACTATGTAGCACACTTGCATGAGTGTGGGCCCCAGTGGCTATGCTGAATCAGCTAGCCTTGATTTTATCAAGGTACATGCTCATCTGATCTCACTTGCGTTATCTTATCATTCTCTAGCTTTCTCATCCTGTCGGCTACGCAATCACGGCATGTGACTGAAAACCGTGTCATCTCCTTTTTCCACCCTAACCTGTCTCTCCAATTCCTCACATCAAGTCTCAGCATGCTGGTCTGGATTGCTCTTGTGTCTGCACCACACATGCAGTGATATTCTTTCTGGCGCGCTGCAATGTCAAGCAGCTACATCATTTGCCACTTGTAAGTGTTTGTTTTCTTCTGGCCATGTTTTCTTTTGGCTTACTGACTTGGCCCAACAGGAGCTAGCTGGCTGGAGTGCTGTGGGGCCAGGAAGGAGCTCACTAATTATGGTGAGCCATTTCACGCATTGTTGGAATCCCCTTGGATACCTTCACCCCCAAAGAGCTTCAGCTGATGGATGTGGAGTCCATCTCTCTCTTAATCAAATATTCTGCCAAGTGTGTCAAACATTGCTCCTTATTTTGTTTGTCCCTTCCTCTCTGACTGAGAACCCACGCCATTGGCAGTGAGGACCAAGGTTGATGTCTCACTCACTGGAAGAATGTCTCCCTGCTTCTAACTCCACATATCCTTTCACCTCAATTCCCATCCTCCGACACTGAGATTTTGAATCTCCTGGAGGTTGACCCTGTGATTCAATCAATCTCTGAGCTCATGTTCAAAGGTTGCGTTTCCATGCTCAGGGATCACAGCAGGGAGGAGTTGGTTGGAAAGGACATTTGGCGAACTCAGAAGGTCATTAATCAGCTCTGTCACTAGACCTGAGTTCACTGCTGTTTATATTTTATTTTGACTGTGCTATTGCTACATTTGTCTTCTGTCATAATCTTGGCTTGGTTTACATTGAATCCCTGTTTCAGCACGTAATAGTACTTGGCCACTGACCCTGTTCCACTCTTTGTGCCACTTTCTTATTTAGTGTTGCTCACACTTGATGTGCAATCCAGTCATTATCTTTTTCCTCTTGCTGTGTGCATTTCATTAGGAAAACGGTTGGAAAATGATCAAGCATCATTAAGTTAAATTATGCTTAATTCATGGGTTACAGGACTTACGAACCCCCCCCTTTTGTTAGACTGAATTTAGTCAAATTTAGTGTCAATGTGCCATAATTCAGCTCAATTTATTGGAATTTAACCCAATAATAGCTGGATTTAGGTTGCCCAAAACCTTGCAGCTTTTGACCACACAGCCACCAAAGCCTACTACAGCAGTGTGGGAGTGTTTCTGAGGGGTTTTCTTGCCTGAGGTCAGGATTTACTGAATTTAGCTCAATTTAGGGGGATTTAATGAATTTAGCAAAATTTAGTCAATTACACAGAACTATCCCCCCTAGGCCGTAATGATAAATCCGCTTTTCCTGATGTTGAGTCCAACACATGAATATTTCCTATATTTTCTCCCAAACACTCAATGAAACATAGAAAATGAGGGAGACTTGACCACTAACAATCATGTTTTGGTCTGTATCATTTCTTCAGCAGCTCGGAGATTTTCATCACATAAGTATATCTTTTTCAGATATATATGAGTTGTGTGAAAGCCTTTGGTCTCAGCATACATAATACTGTTGTTCGCCTCGGATTGATTGTGGTAATCATACACACATTAACAAGCCTACCTCGCTCATCTTGTAAGCCTGAGTTGTCACAACCCAACTAGAAGTGAACTTGTGAGTGAAGTGAGCGGGTGCAGGCAGCTCCAAATGTCTTAGAGTTTGCACTGCAGGTTGTAGAATGGGGATAAGACGAGGTGAATCGTTCTTGGGGTTAACCAGAACAATTCACACTGTTTATATATTCAAACGATTACAAATGCGACTACTACGCGGGTACAAAGCGAGTACAAGCGAGAGGGGAGAACAAGGGAACACATGGACATCTAAGCGACGCTTGCGCAAGCGCACAAGGCGACGGCAAGCAAGCGAGCGGAGAAATGAGATAAACAAGCGAGACTAAGCGAGAGCGCATGACAAAGACAGAAAACTACACATGGCACATACAGCAGACCGAGGCGGGGCAAGAGAAATGAGATGTCATGATTTGAGGATCATGACATGAGTGGTGTAGACATAAGTAGTTCACTAATTCTAAGTGTGTAAGGGAGCACCTCATAGATTGTCAAAAGGAGAGCATATACGTCAGGAAAAATGGGGTGTTAAGTTTCAGCCAAACTGAGTAAAATTTAGCTAAATTAAGGGACTTAGAACCTTAACAACCCCTCCTTTTCATTCAGCCAAATTTACCTAAATTGCCTGGGGGGGTCCTCAATTTAGATAAATTTAGGTAAATTTACCCTGGATTTAAGCATTTCCAATTGGGCCAGATCTGTCTGAAAACACTTTTTGGCCTACTAGTGTATGCTGGGAGGGCTTAGGGCATGTCTGGTGGCTTCTGGCACCACATTCATGGAATTTAGGTCAATTTAGCTAAATTTAGCTAAATTTGCTAAATGGCCTAAAGTCAGGTAAATTAAAACCCCAGATCTTAATGAAAGGGGAGGATTTTCCTGATGTTGCGGGTTGATTCTTCATTTCTCTTGATCATGTAGCTTTTTTTACTACATTTGTAGCTAACACTCATGTTTCACTAGTTTGCTATCATATTAGACAGCCAAGCTATATGGTTTGGCCAGTTAGGGTATAGTTAGTACTAGTTTGTTAGTAACATGGGTTTATAAACACAGTGAAAAACATGTTTATAAACGTGTTTTTGGTCAAAGTCCAATCGAGCCATGTGAGTAAAGTTGGCACTTAACAACTAGGACTAGGCCTATGTAGTTACACAAGCCACCGTGAGCAGCTGCAGACGTGATTTTCTATTTCTAGCAATTCCATATATTGTACATTTCAACTCCGTCCTGGCTATGCCAGTCCCGCCTAATGCTCACACTGAGCTCAGGAAGCTTTGATATATACATGTCGTTTTCTATCCTATCAACTATTTACACAGAACCTTCAGAGCGGAGCCTGTCCAATGGTGTCAGCAGTTTGCTTCTGGGACATTTCCAACATCCTCAGTCTACAAGAGACATCAACACGGCCAGAGCAGTCGTTGATGTAGAATTCTCATGTATATACTCAAAGGTTCTGGAATATAAGTGACTCATGTAACCAAGTCAAGTGTACGCGCAGTATAGGCGCAGTAAGGAGTATACCTGACTCACAGGTATATGCAGGGTATAAATAAGGGCGCTCGCGCGCCCTCTCCTACCCATCTTCTCTTTACTACATGTTCTTTTTGTACAACGCTTTTATTTCTTTCTATATAAATACATTTGATTTCTATAGGTTATGAGCCCTGCTCAAACGCTTTAAACCAAGGAAACCAATACATATAAATTACATACCTGAGTACTCAACCCACACCCAATATGACTGACAGCGTACCCAATTCAGTAGCTGCTAGTCTACATTGTATCGAGCCCTTGAGGGGGACCGATAATTACAACGTATGGCGTATCCAAATGGAGGACATACTTACCGACCTCGATTTGTACGGATATGTCAACCGAACCAAGCTCTTGCCAGCTCGGACGGTCGAGCTTACTATCAGCAACCGCAAGGACTCGGCAGGAAAACCCCTACCGGAAGAAACACAAACTGTAGAGAATGAAGACTATTCTAAATGGTTAAAATCCAACCGGAAGGCACTTTCAAACATCTGACTGCGTGTAGACGGAAATGTACTTACGCATATACAAGCAAGTACCAACTCCGCCGACGCGTGGGACCTCTTAGCTTCGATGTTCCAAGTCAAAGGAACCGTTGGACTAATCGACCTACGACGAAAATTCTTTAGTCATTGTATGGCCGAGACCAAAGATATTGAGGAGCACATCCAGCGCATGCGTGGATGGTTCCAGCAAATCAACACAATTGCACCTGGCTCAATCACCGAGGTGGATTGGATCACAACCCTAGTGGCAAGCTTACCGGATTTGTGGGATACGTTTACCCAGTCCATAAGCTTCCGTTTCAATACGACCGATGCGAACGAGCTAGCAAATCAGATTAGTGATATGCGCTCGAGGATTCTAGCCGAGGCGCACCAAAGGAACACTCGTAATACTGATAGCAAGTCATTCTTCAGTACAGGTAAGCCAAATTACAATGGATCAGTACGTACGAATCAGAAACCCCAAGATAAGTCGAAAACGAAATGCAATAACTGCGGAAAACTCGGGCATTGGAAGGCCGAGTGCTGCAGCCCGGGTGGAGGCGCATACAAGCGCAGTCAGCAAAACAAGTTTAATAAAGGAAATTTCCATAATAGAAGGTTTGACTCACCCAGGAAACCTCTAAACGGCCATGCATGCACGCATATAGCCATGTCAGACGATGCCGAAGCGACCGATTATGCTTTCTCTGTAGGAGAGAGCAAATTGTGCTAGTAGGCCTAGACAAACAAACATGGTTAGCCAATAGTGGATCAACCACTCACATCGCCAAAGACCGAAGCGCATTTACGACGTACTGTAAAGCTTCGCGCTATATCTCCGGAGTTACTGGTAAGGAGCCGATTCTTGGCCGAGGTACAATAAAACTTCGTTGTATGATTGGGCCAAATAAAGTTCAATACAATGACATAGTTCTAACAAATGTAGCGCACGTACCTGGATCACCAGCTAATCTAATCAGCTTATTGCTGATTACTGATAAAGGTATGAGCGTATCATTGAAGCGCAACCAGTTAGTTGTCACAGACCCAAACAAACACAAAGTCGCGATTGGTTCAAAGATGAACGATCACGCAATTGGCAATTTATGGCAAATCAAAGCGCAAACAATAAGCAACGGCACAAACAATGAAACAAAAGAGATTGCACTTACCAAACAGACAGGCCAAACCTGGCTTGATTGGCACAGGATACTGGGCCATGTAAACGTGCAGACGCTGAAGCGTTGGAAGAACTCCAACGCGGTTGCAGGAATGGAGGTTGCCGAAGATAAAGTCGGCCTGGACTTCGAATGCGACACATGTATGCATTTGAAAGCAAAGGTCCAGCCCTTCCCAAAGCAATCACATACAACTGTAAAAGAGATAAGAGAGTTAGTAGTTACCGATGTATGGGGACCTGCACGCACCGCATCCATCGGTAAATACAAGTACTATGTATCATTTACTGACGTAGCTACTCGATTCACTCACCTTGGATTCCTTAGGCACAAGGATGAGACCTTAAATGAATATAAGACATTTGAAGTGATGTTAGAAACGCAGAAAAAGCAGAAAATTAAACGCGTACGATTCGATAATGGAGGCAAATTTGTAAATAAAGACTGGCACGAGCATGCAGCTCGTAAAGGTACCATTTTAGAAACAACGGCACCGTATTCTGCTCAGCAAAACGGCATCGCAGAACGACTAAATAGGACACTTACTGAGAAGGCTTGAGCAATGCTGCTCAAATCAGCCGCTCCAAAGTTCCTGTGGAACAAAGCGATAGCATATGCATGCTATCTGAAGAATCGAACACCTACCCAAGTACATGGAACGTTCTGGCGAACGCCATATGAGCTGTTTTGGAATAAGAAACCCGACGTTAGTAGACTCCAACCGTGGGGAACTAATTGCTACGTACTAAACCAAAGCAAAAATGTTAGTAAACTTGATCCAAAAACGTTTACAGGCATATTTACAGGCATTTCAGACGTACAAGGTAAGAGCTGGCGTTATTACAAGACAGGGGCAAACAGGATACTCCACTCACGCAACGTATCCTTCCCGAGGGTATATGCGCATCCAATCGATGCGCAGCAAGACCTAGATTGGGGAGAATCAGTTGTTCCGCCCGCTGAGGGGGAGATGAGTCAAGAGAGCAGCGCTGCGGAACAAGTGCTCGAACCTGCTAGAACAGGGGGAGAGCAGTCTGTAAGCAAAGCGTGAACGGATGACTCGAAGGGAAAGGGGGAGCCAGAGGCTATAAAACCAGAGAGTGAGGTCAAGAAATTGTCAACACACTCACCAGACTCACCTACTTCTACTCAACCTGAATCCCCTACGCTTTCTTCCAATCTTAAATCGACTATGGTCAATCCCCCATGCCCTGCTACAGTTGATTCACTACGCAAAATCAATGCTATCAAGTCAACCGGCAGTCGAACCCGCAGTGGTAACCCCGGCGCACCCGCTCTTTCCCTGGACACCGACCATGGAGGCGTCAAAGTCAGCATTCGCGATGCACCCTCAACAGGTCAGTCGAAGAGCATAGTCAAGAATGAGACGACTAACCTTGTCTTAGAGTTCTCCGACTCCTCATGTCAAGCCCAACTACAAATAAAACTGCAATGCCTTAAAACAGGACACGCAGAGTCCAACCAGGTCAAGGCGAGGGAAGACTAAGTAGGAAGGGGAGAGACAAGACTCTTTAAGGTAAGGGGCACTTGCTTAAGAGCTGGGCCAAAGACAAAGACAGAGCCCAATGGGATATCTGAGGGTAGATGGGTAGAAGAGGCAAGTGGTCGAGTTCTGAGGCTTAAGGCTCTCAGACTCTCCCTTATATATTCACTGGTACTAATACAACATCCCACAGTATGCCAACCGTGGGTACGGGAACTGAGATGTAACAGTGAGAATGTAACTAAGGGACACGGGAACTATTACAAAGAGTCTTGGTAATCTCAGTACATAAGCGGTGGTTATTACATCAGTCTAACTAAGCAGTAACTACGTAATTCAAGCGCATATATCTGATTAAACATGACTTAGAGAATTTCGTCCGTGCATAAATATAATTAAATGGAATATATGCGTCATGGGTCATGACACCTCAAGTGATTACAGCGACAGCGGAAGCGACACCAATGACGCATACAGTGTCATGTCCGGTGTACCATCCCTTGTCACCGCGTCTACTGCTCCCTCCAGCATCGCAAGTCCCGTCCTCGGTACCGTTGAGCTCCCAGCATACAATCAGCTCGATGGACTGGCAACGCAATTCGGCGCACTCACCCTCGCTGATCCCATTTCATCGTCGTCAGACCCGTCCATGGCAGATTCCAAGGACCTGACCTCCGACTGGTCCCTCGCCGTTCAGCTTGCATCGCCAAACGACAACCCGACCGTTGAACAAGCGCTATCCGGCCCGCAAGCGGCCGAATGGCAAGCGGCCATGGAAACCAAAGTTGCAGCCCTGAAGAAAATGGGCACGTATGAACTCGTCGACCTCCCAGCTGAGCGCAAGGAGATAGGCAACAAGTGGGTACTTACCCTCAAATGTGACGAGAATGGTAAGCCCGTTCGTTATAGAGCTCGTCTAGTCGCACAGGGATTCAGTCAGCAACCAGGAATCTACTTTGGACAAACATTCGCACCCGTTGTCCGTCTCGACTCCATCCGCACAATCGCATCGCTTGCGAACCATCTTGACTGGGACCTACGACAGTTAGACGTAAGTTCTGCCTACCTACATGCAGATGTAGATGAGGAACTTTATATGAAACAGATACCTTATTTTCACGACGGTTCAAATAAAGTTCTGCGTCTTAAACGCTCTATTTATGGTCTTAAACAAGCAGGTCGAATGTGGAACCAGCTATTTGACTCAAAGCTCAAGGATCTTGGATTTGAACAGCTGAAGACCGACACCTGCGTCTACCAGCGCACTGTCAAGGTAGACGGCGAGCTTTACATCGCCATCCTCACCGTTCACGTCGATGATATCATGGTCGCAAGCTCGCGCAACCACACCGACTTTGTCATCGACAAACTGCTACACACATTTGAAATGCGCAACTTGGGACCAATCCGACACTTCCTAGGCATTAACTTTGTTTGAGACCGTGAGTCCGGCACATTAACTATCAATCAACACGCATATATTGATAGTATTGTCGATGCCGCAGGTCTTTGAAGCGCTTATGCCGCTCACACTCCGATGTCCCCGAGCGTTCAACTCACACGATTTGAAGGCACACGACCTAACTTTAATTATGGCATGTTTATTGGTAAGCTATTATATGCGGCTCTCTGTACGAGGCCCGACATTGCTTACGCGGTTACCTTCCTAGCACAATTTACCTCGTGCTACGCACCCGCACACGTCACTGCTGTCAAACATGTCATCCGGTACCTTGAGGGTACCCCGTCGCGTGGCCTTACCTATCGCCGAACCGAAGCAGACTTCGGAGAAGTCGGCTATTCGGATGCCGACTGGGGTAGTAACTTACTTGACCGTAAGTCTATATCCGGCAATGTATTCATACTTGGTGGTGCGGCCATTACTTGGTCCGCTAAGAAGCAAGCCACCGTTGCTCTATTGACAATGGAAGCTGAGTACATGGCGCTTTCACACGCATGTACCCAGGCTTTATGGCTGCGTCAGTTCTTTGAAGAACGTCATTACGATGCTGACGCGCCGACCCTCCTGCTTTCAGATAATCTCGCGGCGCTTACGCTTTCAGTCGAATCGCAATTCCATGGGCGATTGAAGCACATCGATATCCGCCACCATTTCATGCGTGATATCATTGATAAGCGCAAGGTTTCAACTTTGTACGTCCCATCCAAAGAAAACCTTGCAGATGCGTTTACTAAAGCGTTACCCGCTCCCCAATTTAGTTACTTAACTAAATCCATCATGGGCAAGCCTATTGCGACGATTGTTGAAGTTGAGGAAGATGAGTAATCGACTCATCTACCCAAGTCAATAGCTGTAATGAAAGAATTGATTAGTGTTTTGAAGTTTCTTAAGTTTCTTTCTGTCTTAATACGGTCTCTTAATAGTCTCTTAGTATACTCATATAATTCTCTGTTTCTTTTGTCCTGTATTGTCATGATCCTCTGATCAAGACATCCTAGTTGTCTTGCTCCTCCTTCAATCCCCTTGTCGCTCTCCGCCTTGCTGGCACGTTCCATTGTTCCCTGTTTGTATTCTCGCTTAGTATCGCTTGTTCTCGCTTGTCTTGCCTTGTGTTCCCCCTCGCTTGCTTGCCGTCGCCTGCTGCGCTTGTGCAAGCGGCGCTGAGATGTCTTCTCCTTCTTCTCGCTTGTAGCTCGCTTAGTCATGCCTTGTGGCTTGTACAATGCTCGCTTAGTAGTTGCTGCAATATATATACAGTGTGAATCGTTCTGGCTAACCCCAAGAACGATTCACCTCGTCGTTTCCCCCACTCTTCGCTGTGCTGAGCAATCTCTACACATTTGGAGTTGTCAAGCACTCAAAACTCCATCCACAAGTTCACTTCCTCACGGGTTGTGACATGTATCCACACTTGCTCGTTTAAGGGGGAGTGTAGAATTCTCATGTATATACTAGAAGGTTCTGGAATATAAGTGACTCATGTAACCAAGTCAAGTGTACGCGCAGTATATGCGCAGTAAGGAGTATACCTGACTCACAGGTATATGCAGGGTATAAATAAGGGCGCTCACGCGCCCTCTCCTACCCATCTTCTCTTTACTACATGTTCTTTTTGTACAACGCTTTTATTTCTTTCTATATAAATACATTTGATTTCTATAGTTGATGCAGTGCGCGGGGTTGATCTCCGTGACCCGTCGCTCCTAGACATCTTAAGCAACAAACCTGTGCCGGGGGTTGTTTTAAAAGCTCGGGTCGTACAAACGCAACAGGAGGCAATGATGAATCAAGGAATTAAATTGTCCAAGCTTATACTAGATTTGCCACTTCTCACCATTTATTCTGATGCAACAGACACAAAAAGGTTTGTCTTGAACATACATTGGGTGCACGTGATCCCATTTATTATCATCAATATAAACACATTTGTTTGCAAACCGGGGTTTATAAACAGTGAATAATATCTTGGAACATCATTAACCGCACCCTATGGCCATTCATGTTTGCAATCCTGAACATTATAATTGCAACATATATGATAATAGATGATTTTATTTACACTTGGAGTGCGATATAAATTTGGGTTTGGTCTGCATACATTGAAGCCACTCATATGAAAGGTGGTACCGGACAAAACTCCTTGCACTTGCATAGGGACAGGATTTTGCAGGATTCTGCAGGACTCCTAGGAATTCCTGGGAATTCCTGAGAATTCCTGCTCATTACCTATAATTACAGAAAAGTAGCTAGAAATACTGATTAGCATTGTTAAGCTGGTAATGGAGCCAGGATTGCCCAGGAATGCTAAGGACTAGGATATAAAATACATTTTGATTATCTTGGTACAGTGTTTGGGGTCTTACATTACTATATGCAGTCAAGAGCACAACTGCAACCTGAAGCCATTATGGTCT
>WSTJ01001833.1:0-10596 GCA_019623705.1 Ceratobasidium sp. 428 | reverse complement strand
GTAAGGTAGGCGACATCCAGAACCATCCAGGTCCCACGCACGTGACCAAACTCGTCCCGATAAGGTCACTAACGCATGCGTTCGGCCGCTAGCGCACGTACGAAGAGACGGATTGCTGGATGTGAGACTTGAGCAAAATTAATGAGGTTTGGCCAACTCAAATTTTCACCTATTTCTTTTGAGCCGGCGTTTCGAGCTTGTCGAAGATGCGGGCGGATGGTCACGCGTTGCCATTTAGTCAGCGATCCGTGAGTCTTATTCACCAAGAGGTTTCGGGGTCCTCATTCTAACTCTCCTCCCAACCTCCACCATGGTTTTCGTCTCCAAACGCAAAGCTCAGCTCACTGAGAGTATATCACATGCACGTCAAGCAGTAAGTACAATCCCTATAGTCTAATGATATTTATGCTAACAAATGTTGCCAGAAACGACCCAGACTTGGTGGAATCGATGGATACGAAGGGGCGCTGGGAGTATCAGAGACGACGAACGAGAGAGAACCCGAGCTAACCAGCAATGTACCATATACTACGCCCCCTCTATCACAATCCAATCGTCTTTTAAGCCCAAATCGCCGTACCTCGTGCAACAATCCGATGCGTAAGCCCCGGGATCGACCGCTAACCTCGCTTCAAATCGTCTTCGCTCCACACAGCGCCCATCCCACGAATTCGACCATAGATAGAGCGTATTGTACCCAGAAGCGACGCGCCAAGACTGTACCAGTGCCACTGGCACTCAGCGACGAGCGCGAACTGCCTGCACCCGAGACCGAGGCCGACACACCCCACGCGCCTGCGGTGAACCAGTCCGCAGAACCTGAGAGCTCATTCCAGAGCCCACTCAAACGCCGCCACATATGCAAACCGCCGCCGCGCGCAGGTGCGACACTCGCACTTCAAACTCTCAATAAATTACTCCACCCTCCACGAAACAAAGGACCGGGATACAAAAAGTGTAAACTTGACGGGGTTACACGTACTCGGTACGAGCAAATGGCAGCGTGTCTTTGCTATTTCCTGAAAACGGCCGTTACATTCACTGATGCGTTGGAGCAGGCCGCAATCGGAGCTGGGAAAGGTGTTTGGCGCGCGCAACGAATTCGGGCGTGGGTACAGCATCTGATTCGAACAGGAGACCTACCTCGGCACCGGCACGGGCTCTCGAGCCGTTCGCTGTTGAAACATGAAGACATTGACGACGAAATCACACTGTTTCTTCAGACGAAGGGGAAACATTTCGTTGCAAACGACATTGTTCAGTTCTTGAACGATCCGGCAACGCAGCAGCGACTTACCATACGCAAAACCATATCTGATCGTACCGCTCAGCGTTGGCTTCACTCGAAGAAATATCGCTGGAGAAAAGAACAGCCGGGTCAGTACTTTGACGGACACGAACGGGAGGATGTGGTACATTACCGGCGAGAGAAGTACGTACCAAAGATGAAGGGATTTGAACCTCGCATGATGTCCTGGGACTACGAAACCTTTGCCGAGAAACCATCTAAGCTACAAGTAGATCAGCGCGAGGTGGTCATATGGTTTCACGATACCTCAACCTTCTACGCGCATGATCGTCGGACACTTGGTTGGCATCGTAAAGGCGCACGGTCGGCTTTGGCCAAGAAGGGTCAAGGTGCGTCGGTAATGATATCCAACTTTGTGTCAGCAAGATACGGGTGGTTAGCAAGCAGAAATAGGTAAGTAAAAGTAAATATTCATGTCTAAACCGCAACTAACATGCATTGCTGGGCTACAGAAAGTCGAATGCACGCAAGATTCTGCACGCAGGCAAAAACCGCGAAGGTTACATGACCAACGTCGATATATGCGAGCAGTTCAAGCGCGCCGTCCAGCTAGTCAAACGGGAGTACCCAGAGCAAGATCATGTATTTGTCTATGATAATGCCCGGATACATACTAAACGTCCAGCCGCGGCGGCCACTGCACGAGGAATGACTAAAAACGAGTCCGGTTTTGGAGTACGCATAATAGATGCCAACAATAAACAAGTCAAGGTGAAGATGGAGAATCCGCTCTTCCCCGATGGGACCGAGCAGCAATTGTACCACCCCAATGGGAAATTCAAGGGAATGGTAACCTTTCTTCAGGAGCGCGGATACAACACTTCAGGACTTAGAGCGGAATGCGCGCAATTCAAATGTAAGGATCAAACAGCGAATTGCTGCTGCCGACGCATATTGTTTAATTTGATTGACATCAAGAGCGAACAGAAAGCAATCCTGCAATCGTTGGCTGAAAGCCTTGGCACCGAGGTTGTATTCCTTCCCAAGTTTCACTGCGAACTCAATCCTATTGAGCAGTGCTGGGGTTATGCCAAGAGGCTTTATCGTGTAGCACCACCTTCCAGCTTGACCGCCGATGTCGAGAAGAACATGCTCCGATCCCTTGACAAAGTCCCAATTAAATCAATTCGAAGGTAAGCATACTTTTTCCCTTTCCAAAGACTGGTGTCTGACATGTCTTCTTATTGTTATAATAGGTTTGCCGCACGATCGCAACGATTTCTTGAGGCATATGCAAATGGGCTTGACGGACCAAACGCCGCGTCAAGCGTGTGGGTGAAAAAGCGTTTTCAGGGACACAGAGTGACTCCAGAACAGATATCTGTATAACTAATGTATTTTTGATAATTCAACCATATGTGTTTCAGTCTTCACTAAGTATAGGGAAAGGAACGGGTAGTTTACCCGTATGGGTTGCCCGGAACGGGTAGCTGAGTAAGCCTACCCGGGTACTACCCAGTGGCTGTGTGAGGCTATGCGGGTAACGCCCGGGCGGGTTGCTCTAAATGAAATACCCGTACAGGCTGCATATAGGTAACTGGTGAGATAGTGACTGGCATTTAGCCAGAGTTTTTGGTCATGTAAAGTAGCAAAAAATGCGATTTATATACTCAATGCGGTCCCTCCCTTGAGCCGAAACCTTCCATAACTTCTTGTGCTGATCATGCCTGAACTTACCTCGTCGACGGCGGTCCTGCCAGATACGTCCGATCCAACCCAGACACCCGGTCCAACGTTACGCGACTTGTACGAGATGAGCGATGAGCAAGCTTGGCTATATGCACCCGAGCTACTGATTGGTATGTACTGTTCTTGATCATCGGATACCAGCGACCTACCAGTGCTAACTAAGCTTGACAATTTCAACTTTTCCAAACAGCCGCCATTCGACTTTATTGGCGGTCCCCGGTCTATGACCACTTCGTAATCGGCCTTGAGAAGATCCCCCGGATCAATTCAACCACTGGTGCCAACCTCCCGGGCACCATGGTGTTCACTTTTACGTGCAGACACGACCCGACGCGCTGTAAGACGCTCCGTCGAAAGCGCAGGGAAACTTCTTCGGGTACCCATAACCTTAACCTGGCGATGGAGCGATGCAACAAGCGCCGTGGGGTTGTGCTTAGTAGCTCGGCTGCGCCAGTACCATACTCGCAGAGTCGCTTTCGAGCACACCTCGCAATTTGGTGCGCAGTCAACCATCGACCGTTTAGCGCCATATCGGATCCCCTATTCGTTGACTTTGTTCAACTCCTTCGACCTGGAACGAACGTGCCAGATCCAAAGCGGGTCTCTTTGGACTTGACCTACATCTATAACCGGCTCTCGATAAATGTTCGAGAGACGTTTCTGGTGCGTTTACTCAGTCTGATTATGATCACACAGTTGCTTAACTGATAGTAGGAGATCGACACTGCGATGCACCTAGCTATTGACGGATGGTCAAGCCCTCTGACAGCTTCGTTTCTAGGTATTATTGTTTTCTGGCGCGAGAATGGCCGGATGTGGAGCTCCATCCTCGATTTTATTCAGTAAGCCATCAAGTTTGAGCCGCATATATGCAACTTTATTGACTCCTTAATCGAATTGTATAGTCTTACTGAGAGTCACACTGGGGCATATATGGCCCAGAAGACTCTTGAATGCGTTGAGCAATTGGGTGTAAAGAATCAGGCAGGTGTATTAGCTTACCATGAGCGATTTGGCTGTTCTCACCATTGTTATCCCGTAGATAATGTCGATATGTCTTGATAATGCACTCAACAACGACACATTTATTCGACACATTGCACCAGAGCTCCCAAGGCTCCTAGGAGAAGACGCTCGAGGGCGTTGCATGGCACACATTGGTAACCTCATGGCTCAGGTGTGTGTTGGTTTTTGCAGTAGCTTCTTATATTTTCAATGCTTTCCTCCTATTTTCAGGCATTCATAGACTTGTATCGACGCACCTCTTCTAGAAAGCGGCGACGCGCTGCTGTTGATTCGACTGAAAACACACAGCCAAGCACCTCTTCGACCTTACCCTCTGATCCATCTGTTGCCAACCTACTTGGTAGTAGTTCTGACGATCCCGACGAGCCGGAAGTCGTCCTAGATGATCTAGATGGGATTCTTGAGCTACCAAGCGATGTAGACGAAGGTAGGGAGCTGTTTGACAAAGGCGAGGTCAAGAAGGCATTAGTAGCGGCATTCGCATATATGAAGGCTGAATACCGAGTTACGGTAACCTCTGAGGAGATACGAGAGGCTCAGGAGCTATTCCCCAAGGTATGTTATATCAAAATCTAGTGCTAAAGATGCTAATGAACATTTCAGATCAATGGATTTGCTAGTGCTATCCTCCACTCCAACACTCTTTTACCCACTTTTGTGAACATTAGAAATATATGCAAGGCTCAGGGCGAGATTACAACCGAGAAGGAGCTACCCTCTAGCTTCGTCTCTACTCGATGGAACTCACAACTCAAGACCGGTATCACACACCTTGCGCTCCAGCCGGCGGTTGAGGTAATGACTGCCAATTCAAATTACAAGATGGAGAAATATCATCTCTCCAAATCGCAATGGAATCTACTAAAGGAGGTTTGTGAGTGTCTTGAGGTATGTCTTCTAAGCCTTATCAGTTTTAGAAACATTCGTATCATTCTGAGCGGCGCCTCCAGATATTTGAAGAAATCACACTTATGTTCTCGCAAAAAGACACCCCGACAATCCACGAAGTACTTCCGATGTTGTATTTGACTAGACATCGACTCACTCGGATGCGCGACAACGATGATGAAGGTCTTCGCCCCATCACTCGAGTAGCCGCACACTCAGCTATTGTTGTGACTGAGAAATATGCCAAGTTACTCGAAAAAACTTGTTTGTATCCATTGGCTACTGGTATGTAGATTGTTCTTAGGCGATCGGGATAGCTTACAAATAGATCTCGTTGAAAGTCTTGTGTCCGTGGTACAAACTGGTGTGGCTACGCGACAATGAGTTCACTAATCGTCGCGTTCAATCTATTGTTCGATCGCTCCGAAACTACCATCAAACGTATTATACCGAGGCGCAGCCATCTTCAGCTGCTGTTTCGGTTTCCACTCCGCCCATCGCTACTCCCGTGGTATGTACACTCGTGTATCGACTTATTACATTCCTTATATCATATGCGTGTACTCAGTCCAGGAACCGCTGGTTGGTTGGGCCTGCTGTGCAGAGCACGCCTCCACAGCCCCGTGCGTCAAATTCAGCATCTAGTGCGATTGACTTATACCTTGCATCCGAGCTAATCTCGAAGCAAGAGATCGAGAAGACCGGTGGTCTGTTGGCGCACTGGATGCGAGAGCAGGCGCGCGGCTCGCCGATCGCAGCGATGGCGCTTGACATTTTGACCGCACCAGGTGCGTGTCATTTTTTGTGTTCGCGTATTAACCGTGGCGCTTATATTGTGTTTTCGTTTTGTTTTTGCCCATTAGCTTCTTCAGTCGATGCGGAGCGAGCGTTCTCAGGTGGCCGAATGGCGGTCAACTATCGCCAGCATCGCATGAGCCTCTCGACGTTCCGCGCGAAGATGGCCGTTGGCTCTTGGTACGGCACTCCTCTGCTCGCTAACATTGACGAGGTTGTCGATATCATGAACGATGGCTCCCAGGACTCCCCCGAACCACTCGATATATAGCTCTTTTTTGTTGCGCGACTTGTATGCTACGTATTCACAAACTAATAGGATTTGGCTATATACTACAAACATGCACACATAACCCACGGGTAGAGTACCCATCAATTACCCAACCCGCTGAGCTCATCACCCGTGATCTGACTCAGCTACCCATCAACCCGTGGGTAAGTACCCGGGTATACCCGGGTAGTACCCGTTCCCTTCCCTAACTAAGTAGTACACAAACGTGAGAGCAAAAGCGCTCGTAACTTGACCCAGGTAGACCCCAAATACCGTGTGAGGCTGAGTAAGATACGTTACAGTCACATGATTGGCGCTTGAACGATGTCGAAGAGCCTCTCGGCATCTCGGTGGCACTCTGAGCAATAATCTAGCTTGGCCAAACCTCATTAATTATGCATAAGTCTCACATCCAGCAATCCGTCTCTTCGTACGTGCGCTAGCGGCCGAACGCATGCGTTAGTGACCTTATCGGGACGAGTTTGGTCACGTGCGTGGGACCTGGATGGTTCTGGATGTCGCCTACCTTAGATCCAACGTCGATCATCAATCCTAACGTCCTTGTCAAACACACCTGGATCTCTGTCAATACTCGTTCTCACAAAATGCCTCCCGAATCAGAATCGACGGATTTGAAACTGGACCCACCTAGCGAAAAGTTTGTTTGGGCGATTGATAGCTTACTGGCCGAAAATGCTCTTGTCTCGATTGCTGTGCTTGAAGAGATACTGAATCTGGGAGAAGCTCCAAACAACTTAGGCTTAATGAGTGAACCTAGAATTGTATCCGTGTGCATGAGGCTGTTACGACAACATTGTGCTCAATCTCGGGTATGTTCTCCTATGAATTGCCATTAAACAAGAACTTATTGCGATGGCATCGTTTCTGGACTAGGTATTCGAAGACAACCAGTATGGTTTTATTTGCATTCAAGTTATCAGTCTTTGTGTTCAGGTCGACCTACTTCGAAAAATGGACTGTCTGAAACAATTCGTTCGCGAAGCAACTACTAGAGAACTACAGAAGTCTGCATTAGCTATTGTATTGTCGCAGGTGTTGTTTGTACGGAGCCATTCAAACTTGCGGGCTGCCTCAAGAACTCCTGGGGCGATCTCAGAGCCACCCTATTCAACCACCGTGCTAACGCCCGACCATGCTGGCTGGCTATTGGATCGCTTTCACCGCGAACGTGATTTGCTCTTAAGAGCTTGGACCACCAGGGCCGAGCATTGGTCTGGCTGGTCAATCTTGCTATACAGTCTATGGGACAAGCTGACTGACGGAAACAAAGCTAGGCACGTCCAACGTGTCTAACAGTTCTTACTAGCTTGCTCACTGATAGTTTGTTTATACATAGTGTGCTCAAAACCAGGCTCAAACTTCAGGATATTAATTGTCGCGTTGCGGTAGTCAAACCTCAAAGCTTACGCGAAGAGGAATTGCTTGACTTTATCATTTCGTCCGTCAAGTTCAGCTTGAACTTATTTCCAAATGATCCCCTCCCGGCCCCTATTGATCGTTCCGACAGACGAGAAATCGTCAAGGCATACCTGAGTCGCTTCGCCACTGATCTACCATCGCTGGATCTCTCTTATTCCCTCTTCGATTGGGCAGTCACGGGTATGGAGATTGATCGAGTAGATCAAGTAGCTCCGTTCTTTAAAAGTTCGATCGACCGGTTATGGTTGGTAATGGAGTCTATGAGGGATGTCCCACAGATTGGTGCCTTGCAAATCAACCATGGCTTGATATTTGCGGACCGGGTGATTGGGTTTCTTGGGTGAGTGATCTTTGTACCTGGGATCGGCTAAGCGATAATGCAGAATCTTTACCCAGAAACTTTCTGGAGGGAGATGACCAGAAAGGCGCTTCAAAAGATATGGCTGAGCCGCTGATGAACATACTCGTGGAGACCGACATCATCAGCTTGATTGCACAGGCATTTATATTTCCCGTATCTGATGAGCTTGAAAATCTACCTCAACAAGAAAAAGGTACACCCTCGATTAACGATTCCTGGACATAGTATTTAACTAGGTTCTGGTACAGCTCAGATCCATCCGCTGCTTCAATCATTTGCTAGTACCATCAAGCATCTTGAAGTTATGATCTCCTGGCATTCCGGTCCAAACTCGAACTCCTTCCAGCCCATGCTCCCCGATTGGCTCAAAACCTACCAGCGAATCCACGAACTGAATCGCCAGTACGTTAAATCCGTATGGACTCATGGTTATATTGAGTTCTGTGAGAAGGAGTGGGTCTCCCTTGGCCAGACCATATTCAAGGACCATTTGAAAGGCGTGATTCCGCGTTGCTCAAATCCCCGCTGCCCGTATCCAAATCCAGTGGCAGGAGTTGTGTATGTCTGTGGGAGATGCTCTGCAGTTTCGTATTGCAGCCATAGATGCCAGAGCTTGTGAGTTGGGTCTAAAAGTGTTGATGAGGAGCAATACTCACATATGTTCACTAGACATTGGCGTCGTGATGAACTCGTCGACTCGCATGCAATGCAATGTCGTGCTGTGTCTCACATCATTTGATGTACGTATTTGAATGAAATTACTCTTATCACCTTTTTGTCGAGAGGTACTCAATGGAGATATCGAGCTGTCTGAGGTAGTCAGTTTGCATATATGCGAACCTCCGGCTCATTCTTAGAGATATCCTGGTAGCCGTTTGACAGGCCTACCCGGCATGCCACAATACGTGATAGCTTCTTCCTGCAAGGCCCCATCCATTTCAGGTATGTTAAGTACCGTTGATTAGGTGATTTACTTGTAATCTCATGCGACGTTGCCAACGGATAACTACAATGGCAAGGCGGCGCGTCCTCATTGAATGATTAGCTGTCTCTTACCATGCTAGACGTTTCAATTTTAACTCGTATGGATTGTGGTACTCGGCGATTTAGTTTACGGGCTCCTGATTGCACTGCTTGGCTTCTTCGTGTCATACCTTCGTATTGGGTGCCTACCTTTACAGAGTAAGTGCACCCTGTATGCGCCTTAAGCTACCCATGTTCGCGTCAATAGCAACGAGGGGTTTAGCACACCAATAGGCGGATAAGAATCGACAGTACCCATCGAACCATAAGTTTAACGAAGAGATACAAACAGGAAACGTATCGGAATCGGACACTACACGTCATCCAGATCGTTGATGTCATGTGGCTGCAGAACAACTTACCTAATCCAACCATCGAAAAGCCAGGATTTGTTTAACACATTTCGAAACCAATCGCTATGTTGCATAAATATGGTTCTCGACCTGGCTACGCGCCTTACGCACGTGGCCCGCGCACTGGAAAAATAGCCGATGCATTGGAGACTATTCTATCTGGCGCACCGGTCTCTGCTACTGTACTTAAAACCGTTCTGGAGTGCTCCGAGCGCCCTGAAGGCGCAACTGCTTTGCGCGATCACGAAATTATTCCTGCATGTATGAGAATTCTGCAGCAATATCGTAGCGAGGGGCCTGTGAGTATGAACTGCGATGGGATTGTCCTCGCCGTCGTTTACGTGCTTTCTAGATCCTCCGTAGCGAAAAGGGCATCTTATGCCTGAGAGTGTTATCACGCTCGTTTAAAGCCGGGCTTCTTGTCCATGAAACAGAACTGTTTCCCTATGCCGCCCCCATACCCATCAATCCAAATCAAAACCTCACGGATTATATTATCTCGCTGCTTCAAGCACATGTACGCTCACAAGAAGAGATCGTGTACAACGCTCGAGTCCCCCGACCACTCCTTACACCTTGGCTCACAATGGATAACACAACTCTGTTGTTGACTTACCTCTATGAAGAACGGATCCGCCTTTTTGCTGATCGCCGCGCCAACCCTAATAATTGGAAAGGATTTTCCGTTCTCTTATACGGTATGTGGGCTCATATGAGGGCAAGAGGCGGGATAGAGTGAGCAAGATCTAACTGGAATGTTGAACCTGGCTGATATACGTGATTTCAGTCCTGGAACCATGGGGACAAAGCTACGAGATATAGCCTGCCGGTTTGCATTGGTTGAATCAAGCTACAAAGATGAGGAGCGTCTAACCACCTCTATGATTGTTTCTCTCAAAAATATTATTGGTGGATCTCCAACTTTTGACCCGGATGCCGAGGAGCCCCTTGATCTGCGCGACCCAGAAGTGTACCTGGACTCCATAGCCGTGGTCAAGTTTTACAACGAAAGGATGTCTCGCAGTCCCCCGCCTTTGAGCTTATCGCTGCATCTATTTGAGTGGACTACAGAATTTGCTGCTTATCAATCTTCAGACCTGATGCTAGCGCACTTCCAAGTTTCTTATGCTCGTCTATGGAATACACTTAATCCCGCAAAGGAGAACCCTACGATGACACCTGACCGTATGCATGATATTGTCGATTATATGGCCCAGCTGGTCCATTCTACGTCGTGAGTAAATTTCCTATAGTACTATGCGTGGATAACCTACCACTAAAGTTCCAGGTCCACCTTAGACGATTTATCGCTTGAGCGAACAACAAAAGAAGGACTTATAGAACTCGTGCTTCAAAACGATATATTTGGATTGCTTGCTCGAGTACTCTTCTTCCGTTTGGTGTGGAATATAATCAAACTAAATCCAAAAGATATGCGTGA
>WSTJ01001832.1:0-10600 GCA_019623705.1 Ceratobasidium sp. 428 | reverse complement strand
TCAAGGCCAAGTGCGCCACCTCTGACTGGTTTCCGCCCTCTGTGATCCTCGCTCCCGACTTCCCAAATCTTAACGGTACTGTCTCCAGCACCTGTGACTAGCACACCCGACGAAGAAATGGCGATGCTTGAGAGGATTATCCCGGCATGGGCGTGATAGGAAGCCGTATGTTGGAATGTCGAGGACCAGCGCTGTGGCCATCTTGTTAGTCGAAGGAAAGGAAAGAATGGGAGAAGAGCATACATGCACATATCCGTCTGCAGTGCACGCGTAAAGGTCTTGCCAGAGTACAGAGAGAGACAGTACGTCTACACCCTGCGGTAACAATGCCCATTATTCGCCCATGCGCTTAATTTCTCCGCTGTTTTTGACATACCTCGGCAGCAACTAGGATCCGAACAAGCGCCAGACTTTCGACGTCCCAAACTGCAACCCTGCCAGCCTGTCCGCCCGCAAATACCATCCCGTCGCGAATAGCCAATGCCAGGACTGCGCCTCCAGTCTCTACGTCTGGATCTTGAGACTGGAGCGGGTCATCGTGCGAGAATGTGTGTTGAAGGGTTGGGTTTTGGTGGGGCGGAAGAGTCCACAACTATCAAAGTGTTAGATGGCGTGCTTGAACGAAGAAAGAAAAGACGAACCTTGGTTTCTTCATCCCCACTACCTGTCACGAGCCGGACATCTTCCCCATCCTTCACAAGTGCCATACAGTAAATATAGCCATAATGAGCGGAGTGTACAACATTCTCGGCCGGTACAGGGATCGTTCTTGGCTGCCCATCCTTATCGCGTACGATCTTGGGGGTATTCTCGGCGCTAAGAGATGGGGTGACAGCTCTCGGTGTGGTGAGAATAGCAGTACTCGGCCTAAGCGGGATAACAGGCCTGCCAGCTGGCTGGGGTACACTGTCGAAGAATTTATGCCGGGCAGCACCGGGCGTGATTATTCCTGTCCCTACGCCGTCGGCGGATGTGACGCTGCCGCCCACGCTCGAGCTAGCATCGTCATCGCCATGAGTTCCAAGCCCATGAAGGGAGAGGTCGACCCATTGAAGTGCGGTATTTTGGCACCCGAATACGAGTCGTTGTTGCGTTGGAGTATGGACATAGGCAAGGGAGAAGATGTCGCCTGGCTCGCCGTGAGGGAGTATTGTATAGAGGGGCGAGAGCGTTTGGGTACACCATATTCTAACCACACGGCGCGGATGAGGAACATATTCTAGAAACAACATAAACAGATATATACCTGACTGTCGAGTCACCAGACGAGGAGAAGAGCCATTGTCGTTCCGGGGAATGAATAAGTGCAAGAACAAAACCAGTATGACCTTGCAACAACGCTGTCTGAGCGAGGGTCTGCCTATCCCAGACCTATTGATACGTCAATAATTATACAAAGTTATATATATACGAGGCGCTCACATGGATATCCATCCCTTGACTCCCGCTGTATATAAACCTCTCATCGGCGGTCAAACTCAATACACTTGATTCTTCCTGACGCAAGGTATGTACCAGGCGCGCTGCTGCAGCCTCAGGAGGCGGCGTACGCGAAAGGCTGGCTAAACACGCGTTAGGCAGATGAGGGCACGCATAATGAATAGTGCGTGTTGGTGGTGTCGCAGGGGGCGTTAATGTTGGAACCATGAGGGGTTATCAGAAAGATGTGAAGTCAGTAAGAGAGACGAGGGCATATGTATGCACGCACGGGTAGGCCTGTGCATGGTGGGAGGCGAGTAAAGATTACCGGACACGCCGAAAAGTAAATAACATGCCCAAACAGGATGTTGAATAGGTTGAACACGATGTTATTGCTCGGAAAGACGTCATCTCAATCTCCCGGGCATTCTGTTCGCTTCGGTTGGCAGTGTATCTGCACGGTTGTTCTTACGCCGAGCCACGTTGCAGATCGCTCGGACAGGGGCGTATCAACTCGGGGTGGATCTTGGCAATCATAGGTTGCAGTGAATAAGTCCTCCTTTTTGTCTGAGTTTCTCCTCATTTTTTCTTTGGGGAGAGGGATTCGTCGTGTACGTCGTGTGCAAGTGATACACCTATGTTTCAGCCCACGAGGCTCCCTGTCAATGGGGGGAGGGTGTCATCTTGTGGAGCTAATGGTTACCGAGCTTGTTCAGCTCCAGTACCTAAAGAGCTGCTAGGTATCATCAGTACAGACGTCCAGTTTTATCTCAAGTTTTCAAGATTTTTGCGGGGTTGAAATGAGCACCCGGTGGCGGTCCGATTTTGAGCTTCGAGAACACACGTGACAACGATGTCTGCATCACCCGCCACCGAGCACAAGGAGAAGGTGACACCGTTCTTATCTCCTTATTCACTTGTGTCTTATCTGCGTGTCTAGGGAAATGCATCATTTAAAGCAGGGAATTATCCCGAAGCAATAGGACATTATACTGCCGCCATTCTCGCAGACAGTACCGACCCAACCTTTCCCCTCAACCGCGCCGCAGCTTACCTCAAGCTCAACAAGTGAATATCCAAGCCATACCTGGAAACGACATGTCATACTTACTTATATACAGAAATCAAGATGCAGAACGGGACTGTTCGACCGTACTTAAGCTCCAGCCCACAAATGTCAAAGCGATGTTTCGTCGTGCGCAAGCAAAAATTGGGTTGGGGAACTTCAGTGATGCCAGGACCGGTAAGCCCCTGTATCGCATTCGTATATGGGCAGTGAACATAATTTAAGTTGGGGATACAGATCTCCTGGCAGCCGCGAAAGCCGACCCGGGGAACGCTGCTGTTCGGGCAGAGTTTTCCAAGGTGGAAGAGTTGATCGCCGAGGCTGCAAAGAAGGTATATTATCAAGATACCGTGTATTTACATTTATTAACCTGCCACGCTCGGAACTTTTGATAGACTAAAACTTCCAAAGGCACGCCTATCTCTGTTCCATCACACCCGCCAGGCCAAAGTTCGAGGCCACCTTACCGCCGCCGCGTACCCATTGCTATAAAAGATGACGATGAAGTCCAGAGCGACAAAAGGGATGAAGCCAAGCCAATTGACGGCGCGAAGCAAACCCAACCAAAAGGTATTCTGAAGGGCGCATCTACTCCTACAGCTTCGACCAGCTCTACTCCGTCCAAGTCTCCCGAGTCTCCATCTACATCCACAAGATCCAAAGACTTGCTCACACCCGTATCAACTCGTGCTATCTCGGCATCGCCACAGGACAGATCACCTACTCCCATCTCGGTTCCAGCTCCGGCGCCGGCGGCAGAAACTCCGATGTCAATCCCGCTTGTGTCGACGCCTCCAGAAACTCAGACGCTGGTGCCTACCATTCAGCCAACATTAACAACTGCCACCACTGCAGCCACAGCTCCGCTTTCGCCAGCAGGGCCCCTGCCATCGACACCTTCAACCGCATCACCTCCTACCCTCATCACGTTCCTCCAGAAATGGACAAATGCTAACTCGGACGCAGAGCGTGCTCATATTCTATATGTAAGTTCTTAACCATGTTTTGTCAATGCTATTTGACAATACTCGCAGACTGTCCCACCTGACTCGATCCCAACCCTCTTCGGGCCAACACTCGAGTCCCCGCTCCTAGGCGCGATGCTTGCAGCGCTTTCTTGGTCCGTCACGGCTTTTGAAACCGAACCCGTTCGCGAACGAGCAATAGAATACATGCGCGCTCTCGCTCGTGTTCCGAGATTTACTACGCTCGTAATGTTTCTGGATGGCAAGGAGAAGAAGCATGCAGCGCAGGTTTGGGACGCCGTTGGTAGTGCTGGTGATGAAAGGAAGCGTTGGGGTGTTGAGTTCGTATAATGAACCATCTAGTAAATGAATTTATCGGGTTGCTCCTTCAATACTGCACCTTTTAACTCCGTCTGTAAAAGCTTGCGAATAACCGCGTAACTCCAAATAACTGTACACATCAACAAAGAGATCAGTATAACTGCCCAAACGACCAGCAACCACCCTCTCCAAGCCTCATGGTAAAGATATCATGCAGCAACGTTATAAACTCAATTGAATTAACCGTGCTGCTTCATTTCTCTATAATAACTAAACTCATCTGGTCCCTGGAGCCGGATCTACTGTTGATTCGCCGCAATTAACGGAATTTGGGGTTTACACACAAACAAGGACATTCGACTTCCATAACAGTCTCGAGGTATCCTAATCTGTGCACACGTCAATCCCCTCGTGTTGCAACGTCAACAGATTTGTTCCATGTGCTTGCGAGTGACTATAGTGCCCGCATAAGAAATACGAGCTGGCTGATCCCCAGAACCTCCCTCATCCAGTTCTCCCCCTGCCGCCTCGCTCGTATGACACCTACAAAAACCAGATCGTCTACCAGGGGGCAAGCACGTACAGAATCACGTTTGAAGTATAATCTGCCCCAGGGTCGAGTAGATGTATTTCGAGGTAACGATTCAGAACAAGATCTCTTCAATACATCTATTCAAGTTATTCCTTATAGCCAGCAATTGCCAGAAAACTTTACCCGCCATGGTGGATGCCGCGACGAGCGGGGAAGGCGTCATTGAGCAAAAGAAACATATGGGGCCCAATAACTTCGAAGTGGTTCTGGAGTTGGAGAGCTCCGATGACGAGAACCTGCCGGATGCATTTGCAATATTCTCAACAGGTAAGCCAACTAGACCTTCAGCGGCAGCAGCCAATAATATGATTCTACGAAAGTTGGTAGACGCGCGTCAAGGGACGAGAAGCAGCAGGATGAGGTTATCGTAGTGGACTCCGATGATAAGGACGAAGAAGTAGGGCCGGTTAGGGAAGTTGAGGACGTTAAATCTCAGAAACGTCGCGTGCAGCAGGAAAGGAGCAGCGAGTTTACGGTGGGTACATAGAATTGTTGCGCAGAGATCTCCGGCGTAAACGATGATTTCAGTCCGCTATCCAAGGCGCTTTCTACGCGTTGGCAGGATGGCAGAGCCTTGAAGACATTCTTCCAACGCAAAAGGGTCAGGATGGTCAACCTTCATTTTGGGTAGTAGATGGGAGTGAGGAAAGAAGGGTGAAACCTGCTTGGGACCTCGGGTTCGATAAAAACTGGGATGAGTGGGGCCCAGCATTTTACAAGACCTACAGATGCCAGGTGAAGAAGAATAACGGCTTGCATGCCAAGCACCTCTTAAAGATGAGCAGTCAAACCGTTCGACGACATTTGGCGGCTGGGCTATGGACTATATGCGCCCGAGTGGCGAAGGAGAAGAGTAACGGGAAGACTGAGACTGATTGGCAGGAGGTGAGTTAATAGGCGACAGCAATTGTGCATATGGCTTACCTTGTGAGTTAATATGTCAAGCCTCAACATATCCTAGACCCGTCCGACAGCAGAATAGTTACTTCCTTAACTACACCCCTACCAGCCCCAGACCTGTCTCAGCAAGAAGCACCAATAGAAACGCGTCCGCCAGCCCAAAAGTCTGGCGATTTTCAAGTAAAACCAGCTACTTCAACGACGCATATTCGGGTATGCCGAGCGATGAAGCGGAAGGTTAGGGGCTGAACCAACAAGCGATGTTGCTTTGGAGGATTTGCGCATGGATTAGCCTATCGGCAAGCTTGTGGGACGTGGCCTTTACTTAGTCGATAATGCTGAATTAGTTCTTCGCCTGCGCCAGCATAGCCGGATAGAGAGAGAGAGAGAAACACGAATCGTCAATACGTAGCTAAATTCATCCTGAGCTTAACGGAAAGGCGAATAATTTACTAAACCTAAACTATCTTTGGCAAATCGCGTTTTCAGTGGATGGGGTAAGCATGCAAAAGCATATGGTATATAGTAATAGGCAGCAGGCGACAAACAGAAGCCACCGATAAAAAGAACGACTACAGTCAACACCCGAAATTACTCCTACAAATATTAAGAATCACCTAGCAAAAAACTAAAGCAAGTTCACCAGGAAGTATATCTATGCTATTTAGCGTCAAACGACGGTCTAGAGTGCATGGATGTCTCGTCAGAGATGGCGGTTTTCGACAATGCCCCTACGGCTGCGCCGGTATGGGGGTAATTGTCAATATCCTCCTCCCTAGCTTTTCTGGCGTCGGCCGCATATTCATCCAGTTCAAATCCATCATCGCGGTGAACCTATATACTTCAATCAGCCCGTTGACAACAAAAAAGACCGCATGTACTTACTGTAGCGGTGGTTACGACCTGAATTGTAGTACGACCTTGCTAGAGAATCAATTTGCTTCCGCTTAAGATATCTTGTCAAAATGGCCCTTCAATGACTCGCTTACCGATTTGACCGGATCCGGGCGCCACATAGAAGGCGCGTTCCGATTGGTTTGACCTTGTCCCACGCCGCCACCTGAACGTGACGCCGGCTCGCCTGCCTCTCCCGACGCAAAGCTGCTGCCCCAACCGTTGCGTGAGTTGAGAGTTGACATGAGGGAGTTCGTATATAGTTTGCCTATTGTATTTGCTCTATCAGTAAGTCGAACTTGGGCCACTGCCTGGGTTAGTTAGACCTACATAGTGGTAGCTGAAAAAATAAATGCCTGAAACGATAAAATGAAGACAGCCGTTTATACATGACAGCATTGAGGGCTTACAGGTTGTTTTCCTGGGAGTGTGTAAGATCAAAAAGAGCTCCACCACGATTCTGCGATTAACTCACCAGTCCCAAGTAGAGGACCAAGTCGGTGGTTGCCCAGACCGTGGTTATTAAACCAGTTTGCACGGTTACTGGCCGTAACCATTAGTCTTGGTTGTGGGTAAAACCCAGAAGCGACTCACATCGGACTAGCCGTGTAATAACATCGTCGGTTTGTGAGAAACCAGTACGATGGGTATGCTAGGATTCATGTTATTAGATATCGCGTTCTGTACCGAAGGGCGTGACGACGTACCAAGTGCCAACTCAGGATACAAGTGATAAGAACGTCTGTGACCGCTGACAGACCAAGCCATGTAATAACTGCCTACCCTCGTTTTGCACACGTCATCAACCTGCGCTAAGAGTTAACATGATATACTTACGACTTTAAGCTCCTGAAAACGATCGAAGTCTACTACGAGCGAAGCACCTATAGTTGATCCCAATCCAGCAGCTTCCAACACTCGATGAGTCCTATTCGAATTGTTTCAGGACGAAAATACATACCAAGCTGAATGAAGGCGGAGAGTCCAATAGTATAGCCCAGCCAGTTTTTACCCGTAAGGCGGGCGATGCGCCAGGCGAAAAAACATTGGGTGCTCGAAGAGATCATCGTCTGAAACAGAGTTAGAACATTATGTCATCAGCAGCTTTGGTGGCGAACATACTGTCATGACAGGTTCTAGAGGGAACCATACAGTCAAATATTTAGTTCAAGCTTACAGAATTCGCGGGGTCTACTCTCACCGACGTTGAACCCTATTTGGCCAAGTTAGCCGTCTGCAAGCTTCCAAAATGTATATAATAATGACAACTTACACCAGCTAGAGTGAATAATCTCCTCTAGATTACCTAGAGGGTTGGGGATCAATACATGTGAGCCTGATAGAAGAGAATTAGCCAAAATAACTCACCGAAAAAGGTGATTGTATACCGCCAAACTAATCCAATGTCGAATATGGTATTCAGGGTGTCGATTACGAAAAGATATGCAACCTAAAAGCCGGTTTAGGGACTGAGAATGGGAGGTAACTCATATAACGCACCAGCAACTTGATCCATTTATGATCTCTGAGGCGAATTAAATGAGCACGAATTACCAACGAAACACAGTTCCACTCACTTCTTGAACGATACATAATAGACCGTTGTTTGTGTGACCATTATACCATAGAGCCATACATTGAGCATGGTACCCAGTAGGATAGGACCGAGACTATCGCAGTCGCCGTTTGTACGTGATGAAAGAACCCAAATAGGGGTACTCACCTCAAATCCAAGGCTCCCATTCTAACTTGAAGCGATGTCTGTCACTTGTGAACAATCCCAAGCGGTCCCAACAGATTGAAGCGCGAGCGCGTCGCCGTTCGCGGGTTCCAGGATTGGGATGCTCTCTTCCGGGACACATGTTGGTCTTATGTACCCCTCGCACAGTACCAGTATTTTGGCGCCAGGTTTTTGCCAGACAGGGCTCGTCGTCAGCTCCTAGGTGTTGTACTGCTTCGCTCGGTGGCACCGAATCAAATCCAGATGAAATAAGAACGATGACACCGCGAGCTTATCACGATATTTGTGCTAGTCTCTTTGATCGCGCTTGCAAAGTGGGTTACGAGGCCAGTCCCTTGCGCCGATGACTTCGTTGAGAATATTTCGATTGGGGACTTGCCCCTCGGCACGAATTTGGAGGTTGGTGTCGTATAGCTACTCCACTTCACCTGTCGAAGAATACCAGAAAGAAGACCAACGGTGGCATCATATCCAGTGGTGAAAACATGTGTTGACAAAACACGGTTTCTGGTCAAAGCAGGATAGGTGCAAACTCAGGTTCTATCCGAAAATCCACATCAGACCCGGCAGAATAAGAGGGCGAGAGCTTACAGAACAGCTAACCTAGTCGTTCGCGGTTCATCGGTTGTGCCGGGTCATCAAACGAGAGAGTAACCGGGCTTCGCTTGAGTTGACGTGAAACAGTCAAATGATCTGCAGCGGATGATGGCCATGAAATGGTTGTGGCTGCGCCCGAAGCTGCAGGATGGCTCCAAGTATTCACAGTAGAGCATGCAAAACAAGACCAGTTGGCGTCGGTACTTTTCATTAGGCTTTCTAGTCCAATCTATATTTGAGATGCCATCCCGCGCCAGGTAACTTCACCGTTTCCTTCGGCTCGTCATACCTAGCCGGGATCAGTCTCCAGCCAGTTTAACCCAAGTTTTCGAGATGAGAAGTCATTAGTTTGGAGTACGATGAAAGTCGTAACGTTCAAAGGTGGGTGCTTGGTACGGGTGACTTCATGGGGTAGGAGTACTAAGGGTGTATGGCGCGCAGCTCTGGAGGAGTGGTGTGCGATCAAGCCAAGAATCACATGGTAATGTAAGCGTGATGGAGGAGCCATTGTCGGCCTAGTGGCATAGGATAGGTACAGCAAAGTTATTTAGAACCATCAAGCATTATTTTCGGGTTCTTGCGGTTACAGTTTCAAGCTGGCGACTTGGTTCTCGAAGTTGGACCAGCTGACTGATAGACCAAACATAACCAAACGGAGCTTGAATATGGAAGCGCTGAAGCTCTTTTTATTTATGGAAACTTGCTGCACTTCCATGCGCACTGCGCTTCGCGACTAACCAAAAATCTGCCGGTAGCTGAACAAGATGGCCTAGTCTAAGTAACAAGGCTGTTCGATGGTTTTGTGTTGTTATTAACTTGATACAGCGGTGTGCATTGTGATAGACCGCTGTGGAGCTTTTTTGCTAGCAGGATCACATCAGGCAGCACCGGAATGTTTGACTTCGGACGTCGCCCACGCTCAATTCGGATGGCATGACTTCATTTTCACCGGCACATGACTGCTCCAACGGAACTTGTAGCATACAGCCACAGTACGTCACCATTGAAAACAACCGCAAAAACTGCCTTACAGCTAAACTAATATAATACTCGAATTACAACATTTGCTCATCAAGGCCAAGCTGGTAAGAATGTAGAGGTTAAGTTATTCAACCGCGAGAGAGGTGGACCAAGACCGTAAGTTATATTTATGCCGTTTAGGTTAGGTGTCAGAGGCTCCAACGTCCGATGCGCCGGAGTACGGCCTAGACCGAATTGGTGCGGTTCAGCCGCATGAGGAGTATGAAGCGCTGGAATGACGGGACTTACTACCTATATGAGGTGAAATAACTGTATCCGTGAGTCGAACATCCCGTAGATGCCTGGCGTGATCCTACTAGCGAAAAAGCTCCACAGCGGTCTATCACAATGCACACCGCTATAATTGGAAGACCAGGGCAGTCCATCTCTTGTTATGAGCACTCGGGCATACAAGCCTATATGCAAAAGATGTAGTTATTTTTATAACACTTGTGTAGAAATATTTTACCATATTGATATAGGACTCATACTGGAGTCGAATATCAATACGCGCCTGGGGTAAGGGTTACATCAGACGCTTGCCACCCCGCACACGCCCACATGTTTCGATCCACATGGCTCCGTGTTCAGAATTCAATTTGCATGTGTGCCAAGACATTGAGAAGATTATAACACCGGGATTCTCAATCAAGCGGTGACGGCTACTCAACTAGTTTACGAGACGTGCCGGCCGTCGGTGCGAGCTGAGTTCGCAGCAATCGAGAGCTCGGATCAATGAGTCATAAAGAGGGTATTTCATTGGTGAAATGATATCCAAAGTAGTCATACAGTATAGCGAACACTGAGCGAAACAAGAGTAAGAGTAATACAGTAGGTATGCCACGCCACAAGAGAAGGTACGCGGTGGCCTCGCAATCAAGCTCCCATCGGCCGGTAAGAACAAACAGAACAAGGACCCAGAAGCCATAATCTAGCCAAGGTTAACCGATCCGCCGTGCTGAGAACGCGGTTGCGCTACCGCCAAGCGCGTCGCCCAACAAGTCTCGGGTGCTTCTTAACCACTCATTTCGAGCGATAAACCAGTTACCAACGTTGTCCCGATCGGCAAGGGGTGTGGGCCGACT
>WSTJ01001831.1:0-10608 GCA_019623705.1 Ceratobasidium sp. 428 | reverse complement strand
TCAAACATCTCTCCCTTGCTAATGAGCAGGAGCAGGAGCAAGTCACGTGACCTCGGCGCTTACTCAGCGCTTATCTCGGCGCTTAACCAGCTCCTGCTCAAACATCTCTCCCTTGCTAATGAGCAGGAGCAGGAGCAAGTCATGTGACCCCGAGAAGTTGTCACATGACCCTAGGACTAAGCGCGGCTCTTATAAGATTTGGAGCCGCAACAACCCAAGCAGGACTTATCTAAGGCCGTTCACTCACACACGTGACACCTTAGTCATTGCCAGCCTGCAGCCACACGACACACGTGACCCTACAGACTGCGGACTGCGGAACAGACTGACTCACCCTAAACCACAGGGTATATAACGAGACCAAAGCAAGCCTGGAGGTCCCAGCTTGCTTTATCTCGTCAACCACCACCGAGACCTACACTGTAAACCGTAAACTAGACACAAATACAACAGTAAAGACAAACCACGACGTAGCCACTACTTAAGGAGACCACAGAGACAGACAGCGACAGAGGTCACGACATTATAAAGCAAGCTTAACACTTAACTAGTGGCGTGACAAGTATCTAGCACAGATACTAAGGGCTGAGTACAAAGGAAAGCGACCAGCTAACTCCGACGTTACATAAGAGAACAATCAGAAACTATGGCGTCGCGAGACGAAAGACCGCAAAGGCGAGAAGCAGTTAGGACCGCAAGTGCGGCTAGCCACCACCAACCTGAACCAGTAGCCGACCCGGAACCACCGACTGTAACCGACGCAGGGAGCGTTACCCTCCAACCCATGCCTGGAGGAATGCCACCAGAAAGCACACCAGTAATACGAGTCCCTGTAGTTCAAGTGGCTGAACCATCACCAATGCGCCCCCGTGAAGTTAATCTATCAATGGGAGGCATATCTTTCGGCAGTGGCCCACAAAGATGGACACCAGCCATGGGAGCAGTAACTCGAACAACCTCCCAACCAATGCTGGGAGCAAACCGATCGACAGACATTGTAGAAGATATGACGCAAGTGTTGGAAGAACAAGCAGCCCTATTAGGTAATGAAAATATACCCGCAACAACAATGCCCCCTAGCAATACTGTAGGAGAAGTTGTGAATACACAAGTACAACTTAACCCCTTACAAATTATAATCCGTACCTTACGTGAAGGCCTGATCAATCTCAGGAGAGAAAACCAAATAGAAATCAGGAGAGCAACTCTAGCAGCGGAAAACTGTCAAAATCTTATTACAAATTACCAAGAAAAAATCACAGAAATATCAAAATTATCAACAAAAGCTGCCGAGGCCACAGGAATAAGCAAAACCAGCTTAGTAAGGACGGAAACTACAGTTTCAAATATTGTAACAAATATTACTAACGTAACAAAGGGCACAAACACTGCACTAACTACGGTTAATGAAACACTGAATACCATGAGGACATCGGTAGACACAGTAAGAGGAGCAGTAGATGATGTTAGGGAAAGTGTGAGGGAAATACCCACCCTAATCCAAACTGTAGGGGCAATGGGACAACGAGCTACTGACATAGAAGAAACGCTACAAGCGCTGGAACAACGAGTCACTAACCTAGTTAACGGACTAGGAAGAACTGAGGAAGACAGGGGAAGACGGCGCACCCGTGAGGAACCACGAATGGTACAAATCGGCTCACGGAGCCCTTCGGCACGGTCAATGCAAACCCCAGAACGAGGACATTCCCCAAGTGTCTTCAACCCTCAAGGAGAATCTATGGCGAAACCGACAAGAACCCCAGCACAAAAAGAAGGAAGCCCAGCAAGGGATACCCGAAAACCAAGAAAGGAAGACACGTTTATGATGAACCAAACAACATCTACCGGAAGAGACATCCCAAAGGAAGCCCGAACCAAGATACCAGAGCCCTTTAATGGAAAAAAGGGAAAAGAAGCAGAAATCTTCATAGCAAAAATGCAATTATATTTTGACGACTATGAAGAAGGAACCTTCAACGACAACCGCAGGATTAAACAAACCCTGATGAACATGAAGAGCGGGGAAGCTGCAAATTGGGCACAACCACTTCTACATAAACTGAGCGCCAAGGAGAACCATGAATTTCTAACCTCATGGGAAAGGTTCAGAAGGGCATTCCTTATCAACTTCGACAACCCAGTCAAGAAGGAAAAAGCAATAAGGGACTTAAATAGACTAGCACAAACCAAAAGTGCTACCCAATACGCCATAGAATTCAAACTCCTGGCACAGGAAGTAAATTGGAATAGAGACGCACTGGTAGACAGGTTTAAAGCGGGACTTAAAGCAGAGGTACGACAAGAACTACTGAGGATATCAATGCTGGGAGGGGATGAAGCGGAAGAAGCGACCCTAGAAACATGGATAACCATGGCGTGCAGAGCAGACGACCTAGTCTACAATAACCGTAGACTAAACCCAACTAAGGGGTCTGGAAGCAACCAATCGAACTGGGCTCCAAAGAACCAAGGAACTAACACGACTGGGAACACGCAAGGTTCAAGCAGGAACACAGGGAACACCAAACAAACAGAGGTGGCAAGAGTCCCAAAGGAAGAAATAGACCGGCGTAGGAAGGCAGGTCTTTGCATAAAATGCGAAAAGCCAGGACACGTAGTAAAGGACTGTCGAGGACAATGGACCTATGGAAAGAAGAAAGTACAGGGAAAGGCAAGTAAAGAAAAGGATCAAGAAGAGGGATGGATTACCGAGTCGGAAAACTGAAGAGGCCTTCTGAATCCATGTCAGAAGACCAACGAATAACCCCAACAACCGATGTATACTACCTGAAGAAATCAAGCAATCAATCAATAGTATACACATCGGTTGAGGGAATCATGGAACCAGCAAAAACACTGATAGACTCGGGATCCTCACGCAACTTCATTGATCAAGACTACATAAAGAAAAAAGGCATTGAAACCATACCACTTAAGACTAAGAAGTCAGTGGTAGCCATAGATGGCAAGGAACTAAAGGACACCATATCAGAAAAGGCCGAACTACAAATAGAGGTAGAAGGGAAAACACTACAGTGCACCTTCTACGTAATGACCCTAGGAGATACGGAAATCATCCTAGGAAAAGATTGGCTGGAAGAAGCCGAACCATTAATTGAGTGGAAAGACCTGACAATAACTTACAAAGATACTTTGACAGGCAAAGCAGCAAAAGAGGAGAGCCAAATACCTGACGAGTTCAAAGACTTTGAAGACCTTTTTGGAGAAGAAGGCTTCAAAGAACTGCCTCCACACCAAGGGGAGTTCGATTGCGCAATTGACCTGATAGAAGGGGCTGAGCTACCAAAACCAGCAAAAGTGTACCCTATGTCACCAGCAGAGACACAAGCCCTAGAAGAATACCTGGAACAAGAGCTGAGAGACGGAAAAATTAGGAAAAGCCGATCTCAGTTTGCCTCCCCATGCTTTTATGTGAACAAGGCAGACGGAGGGTTACGACTAGTGATAGACTATCGAAAGATAAACAAGATCACAAAGCCTTATCGGTTCCCGATGCCCGTCCAAACAGATCTCATTGAAAGACTGAAGGAAGCCAAGATATTCAGCAAAATGGATATCAGATGGGGATTCAATAACATCCAGATAAAAGAAGGGGACCAATGGAAAACTGCCTTCAAAACAAAACACGGAGTGTTTGAAAGCCAAGTAATGGCCTTTGGAGGAGTAAACTCACCATGGTACTTCCAGAGCTGGATGAATCATATACTCAAAGACCTGATCGACAAGACCGTGGTAGTATATATGGACGACATCCTTGTTTACTCAAAAACCAGAGAAGAACATGTAGAACACGTGAGACAAGTGCTGCAGATATTACAGGATAACCACCTGTTCCTGAAACCGCACAAATGTGTATTCTTCACCAAAGAGACAAGCTTCATTGGCATTGTTATCTCCCCAGAAGGAATATCAATGGAGAAAGAAAAAATCAAGGCAATAATGGAATGGAAGGCCCCAACTACAGTGAAACAAGTACGCGCCTTCCTAGGGCTGGCCGGATTTTACAGAAGATGGGTAAATGGCTTCAGCAGTCTAGCTAGTCCGTTGACAAACTTGACCAAGAAGGATGTTAAGTTTATCTGGACTGAAAAGGAAGACAAAGCGTTCAATGACATAAAAAGGGAAATTACGAAAGAACCGGTGTTAATACACCCAAACCCAGAAAAGGAGTACGTCCTAAAAACGGATGCCTCAGGGATAGCAATGGGTGCTGTATTAAACCAGAGAGGAGAAGACGGAAGGCTACATCCAATAGCTTACTTCTCGCAAAGTTACACACCAGCTCAGAAGAATGACGACACTTACAACAAGGAGCTGCTAGCCATCATATGTTCCTTCAAGCACTGGAGACTGTTCCTTGAAGGAACCAAGATTCCCATCGTGGTATACACCGACCACAAGAATCTACAGTACTGGTACGGTGCAAGTGAATGGAGCAGACGACATGGGGACTGGTACAATATGTTGGCCTCATACAATTTCAACATCGTGTACAGACCAGGGGTACAAGGAGAGAAACCGGACGCGTTATCCCGGCGACACGACCATGAAAACACCCCTGATGAACCCCAGGTCATGATACCAAAAGAAAAGTTCATCGGGTTCAAAGCGGAAGTATCTAGCAACTTCATTGAAGATGTGACGGAAGCACAGGCAGAAGATGACACCATCAAAACACTGTGGGGAAGCGTGATAAACAAGGAATCACTTCCCCCATCAGTGAGGAAACAGTTCAGAAGATATGATATAGTGGAAGGCCTGCTAAGGTATGACGATAAGATATACATACCAGACGATAAAGGACTGAGGATGGAGCTGCTGAGCAAGTTCCACGACTCACCGATTGCAGGCCACCAAGGCCAAGCCAGAACCCTAGAGCTGATTGCAAAGAACTTCTACTGGCCTGGAATGAAAGCACAGGTAAACAGATATGTGGACACCTGTGAAGTATGCCAGAGGAGCAAAGGACGAAAGCAGGCTGTACCACTAAAATCGCTCCCAATCCCAAAAGGACCATGGAGGACATAGCCTACGACTTTATTGTGAAACTACCGAAGTCAAACGGTTATGATAGTATACTAACAGTAATTGATAGGTTTTCCAGACAAGCACACTTTGTACCATGCCTGGAGTCTACAAATGCGGAAGAATTAGCCAAAATCTTCATCAGAGAAATCTGGAAACATCACAGAACCCCTAGGACTACAGTGTCTGACAGGGGCACAACCTTTAACAGCCAGTTTTTACGAGCGCTATACAAAGGTCTAAGGATAGAACCAAGGTTCTCGTCGGCATACCACCCTGAAACGGATGGAATCTCTGAGAGAACCAATCAATGGGTAGAAGGTTTCTTGAGGACCTTCTGCAATTACAAGCAAGACGACTGGGCGGAATGGCTACCAATAGCTGAATTCTGCCACAACGCACACCAAAATTCGGCATCAGGGCAGTCTGCGTTTGAAACAGTGTATGGCAAAAACCCAAACTGGGACATGCTCATGGAGACTGGAGGGGAGAACACGGTACCAGCTGCGGAATCAATAAAACAAAGGATGACAAAGGTGTGGGATGAGGCACGTGCCTCCATGGAAACCCACCAAACCCTAGAGAAACAGGGAAGGGAATTCAAGGTAGGGGACAAAGTCTGGCTCCTACTAGTGAACCTGTCGTCCAAACGCCCAGCAAAAAAGCTAGATAACAGGAAAGGGGGACCCTTCACAATAACGGAAAAAATATCATCGCACGCATATAGGTTGGAGCTACCTAAGACCATGCGTGTGCATAATGTGTTCCATGCAAATTTGCTGTCACCTGTTGTGGAAGACAAGGACTTCCACCGAAAGCAGATAAAGCCCCCTCCAATCATAACGGAGGAAGGAGAGGAAGAATACGAAGTGGACCATGTGGTGCACTGGGAATGGCGGAATGGCAAGCTTTACTACCAGATACGGTGGAAAGGGTATGATCCGATAGAAGATACCATGGAACGAGCGGAGAAATTTGTGGAAATGGAGGACATACTAGATGACTTGCACAAGCGTCTGCCAGATGCACCAATGCCAGTAAAGCTGAGTCACAAGGGAAATGACTCGAAAGTGAAGACAAAGTCAGACAAACAACAGAAAGGAAAGGTACAAAAGAAATAGGAAAGGGAGGAGGAGACGAACAACCAACCTCACTTGACCCAACGGCTCACCTCCCCTGCTACACCAGATCTCACCTCATCACCTACTGAACCACACACTATGAACCCCATCATGAACAACAAGGTGTACCTGGGGTCCAAGCACCGCAACAACACCCACCGCCGGCGGCAACCAAGGCCGAAGGTGACCCCTTACGACTACACAAGGGGAACAGTCATGGGAACGCCCATGGAACGGTGGACGGATGAGACCCTGTGTGGGAGTGTAGAAGATGCAAGGAGGTACGCAGAACGTCTGATGCCCGAGGCTAACCTGCGGTATATCCCCAGGAGTGAACGACGCCCTGAAAACTGGATAGACGACAAGGTCTACCTGGACCCAAGACAGGGACGACTAACTTAGTGCCACTCGGGCGCACCCAGGACAGCAGAGGAACTGGGACGAACAAAGATGTACGTTGTCGATGACCAAGTAGGGGCCACGGTGGATGCCGTGGTGAAGGGCGCAAAACGGGAGAGACACAGGAGATCGCAGGCGGACATCTGGGAAAAAGCAAAACTACTGTTGAAGGGTTGGGTGGAGGCGCCACCATCCTCCTTCTGGGGGATGCTGGAAACAGTAACAGCAGAAGAGATGTATACCATGATCCATGGGAAAACGGCAACCAGGGTAGACTTCGTCAACTGGCTGGCAGTGCGGCCGCCGGAAGAACCCCAAACCAAGGACCTGAATGCCAGCATGGAGTCCCTGGTGGTATCCGTACCACCAGACAACAATGCGACAGGACCCGAAGCCCACGACTTGGGCTACGAGACCGACGCAGAAGAAAAGGAGTGCGATGCGGCACTAACGACCAGGTTGGAAGAAGCCCTAACAGAAGACCTACCGGGGCTCACAACCATACCACAAGATGGACAGGGAGCTGAGGAGTTTGAAGAGTTTATTGAAATTTAAACAAGTAAAGAACTTTTCACGCTTGGGAGACTGAAATGTACAAAATAGAATTTTTCTTTATCTGTTACAATCCCCTCAACATGTCAACAACAGACCGGACCTGCTTAGACCTGGTGACAGGCCGGTCGTAAGGCTTGGAAGCCTTCTTCTTAGGCTTCTTGGGAGGCCTAACCGGTGACCTAGGACGCCGCCAGGGGGCCTCCCCCTCTGGGTAATCCCCCATGTAGGTCTCCAGGGGAGATGGGGACCGGCGTGAACAAAGGCCAGGGGTGGGGGCCCTACCCTCCTCAAAGAACATGGCAACGTTTGCCAGATGCTTCTCCTCCTCCTCTGCCTCCACGAGCCGATGATACTGCTCAAGGGTCAGGAGGAAGGTCTCACTGACCTCCTCCCCAACCATCCGGAAATACTCCGCTATAAGAAGAAGGTATCAGCAAAGGGTATTAGCAAACAACTGAACAGACTCACCAAAGGAGCCGAAAAAGGCCCAATCCCCGACGTTGCACTCAAAATCCTCGTACGTCGCAAGGCAGACATCGTCACAGTGAGGACAGTAGTCCTCCGGGGAAGGCATTTGCCAGCAGGTACAGTCTAGGGGATCAAAATTAAGAGTAATGAGAGAGGGCATAGCAGTGTGTATGCATAAACGGAAGGACATGGGATCATTTATGCCAACATGAAGCAGTACAATAACATGTACAATCGGAACAACAGAATATCATGTGACTGTATCATATCACGTGATAAGAAGACAAGTACAAACAAGTTGAATGGAAATCACGTGACTAAGTATATCACATGACATGGAAACATGTACAAACAGTACAGTAAGATACCACGTGACGTAGGTATATCACATGACATGGAAACATGTACAAACAGTACAGTAAGATACCACGTGACGTAGGTATATCACGTGACATACTATATCTCGTTATACCGGAGGGGTCGGAGAGGGGGCACCGACCGGAGTGGAGGAGCAGAGGCCCCGAGCGACAGCGAGGAGCAGGCCGATGCGACGGAACGCAGGAAGGGCACCCCTCGGAGATGCGTCATCACCAACAAACAGGAAAGTCACATGACCGGTTAAACAACAAAGAAGCCTATATTAGAAGCGCCTCACACAGTGCCACTTTTCCCATCACCTTATGTCCTCCACCTCCAGCGCATTTACCCCTAACACCACCCCTCACAATGAACTACATCAACGATGGCTGGAACGAGGGGACACCAACGCCAAGCGACGCCAGCGGACGGCGGAGGTCGGCTTCGCCATCGCTCGGGCCCTTGGCAGCAAGCCAAGCGGCCGGGCCAAGTTCTTTGCGGCATACGCCGACGGATCAAGAGCCCGACGGGCCGAGACCAAGCGAAGCAAGGTTCCGCGTCCAGTCGCGGGCAGTGCTCCTTACGTGGAGCGCGCTACGCGAAGAGCCAACTGGTGGACTCGTCGCCAGGTACGAGGCATGGTGCAGGAGCCGCCCCAACCACTGGGCGACCCTAGCCGTAGTCGAGCGCCACAACCCGGACGAGCCGGGTTTCAACCCAGCCCGACCCCTCCACATCCATGCGCTAACTATCAGTCAGGAGCGCAAGAACGGGTGGAGCACCCAAAACGCAAGGTTCTGGGACTACGACGGGAACCACCCCAACATCATCCAGAAGGGGCTGCAGGTAAATACATGCATTACGAAATTATTATTATTATTTACGCATAAATTCCATTAGGACGGCCCCGGCGGCAACCCGGCACGAGAAGCCTTCCATCACCTATGGAAGGCGGTTGGTGAGAACGGTGAGGAGGTCGAGGACCTGATGGCGGGGGAGCTGACCCTGGAGGCCCTGGAGGGGATCCTGGTTGAGGGCCGTCGAGGAAGACGGTCGAGGCAGCAGGCGGACCTGGAGGATGGACTGGAGATTGTGGGAGCAGAGAGTAAGGAGGAGTTTTACAACAGGTACAAGAAACTCCGACCGCTCCAGATGACGACTGCGTGGAACTCGGTACGCGCCTATGCCAACTACACATACAAGACCGACGCGGGGCTCCTGCCAGTGATGGCAGTGAACCTGGAGGCACCGCTGGATAGGGACCATGTTGACCGGGCGGATGAGTGGTTCAACAGGGAGGTCCCACCAAAGGTGCCAGGGATGCGCCACCGCATCCTGGTGATTGAAGGCGAGACCGGCACAGGCAAGACGGCCTCTGCCCGGTCTAAGGGCCCGCACAGCCGCATGTGCAATGTGTGGAACGTAGGGTCACTGTCAACGGACGCCGACTTTTGGATCCTGGACGACATGGTACACACACACGGCAAGTACTCGCTGAAGGCACTCAGCCAGTACGAGGCCAACTTCACTGGCCGGTACAGCCATGTGAAGATGATGAAGGTACGACCAACGGTGATCCTGGGTAATAGCCGGTCAGCAATTACCAAGTGTTGGTCGGACATAGAAGGACCAGAGGGTGATGCATGGGTGGAAAAGAATGTGGAATGGGTATATGCAGGAGATAGACCGTTTTTTGTGTTCCCATAAGCATATTATATCATTATGTCACCTTTTTACCTCTATTTTAAAACTTTTGGCCTAACATTCACCCACAACACTCACCGAAAAACACCAGACGTAGAAAGCGAGTTAGGGTATACGGGAGGAAATGAATAAAACCGCACACAATGACGATCCAAACTCACCCTCCTGACCTTGCTATTACACGTGACAAACATAAAGTAGATAGACTCAAAGGGCGATATAACATAGACCCCAGAGCAACCCATGACGCACATATAACGGTACATGGAGCAAGACAAAATAACCTCATGTAACGTAGAGGTTAAGGGGTCTAGCCTGACTCATCTGAGATCAGCCAGCTGCTTAGTCAGATCTGGAGGTCACCGGTTCGAGGACCAGCGCCCTTAACCTCCTTGGTACATGAGATTATCCTTTTGACCCCTCTTTTTTTTACACAAGTCAACGTAACACGTCCCGGAATCCTCCAAAACGTGTCCTAAAGGGGGGGATAATGTTATGACCCAGACAATAGTCATAACGGAACGACAGGATTTAATGAGGATTTATAGCATTTTCTCCGGAGTCGAACATGCGATAAATCAGATCACGTGACCTAGGCGCTTACCAGCTCCTGCTCAAACATCTCTCCCTTGCTAATGAGCAGGAGCAGGAGCAAGTCACGTGACCTCGGCGCTTACTCAGCACTTATCTCGGCGCTTAACCAGCTCCTGCTCAAACATCTCCATCAGCAAAACCACAAGTGGCAATACCGCTACTGTGGCCCTCTGTGTAGTGTAGGTCCAGCTGTGGGTCACTGTGAACCACTGTGAACTACTGTGCACTACTGCACAGTGCATCACAGTAGCTGGTAGTGGCTACAGTGACCCAGTAGTTCCTGGCTTTGGCTGAGCCAGGTGTGCCACTGCAAGGGTACTGTAGCCACTACCAGCTACTGTGATGCACTGTGCACTACTGC